>JARQOD010011035.1:0-24988 GCA_033576555.1 Oophaga sylvatica
TCAGACTATGTGTGCAAAATTTCACACCTGTAGGGGTTAATTAAAGGTGTAAATTTGTAGCAAAAAAGTCCGTTTTTTTTACAACGAATTTACACCTTTAATTAACCCCTACAGGTGTGAAATTTTGCACACATAGTCTGATTTAATTGTTTGTGCAAATTAGATAGCAAAGGACATGAAAAGACATGGTTAACCCTATGTACACCAAGTGTCATTTCATGTCGGGTGACCCGACATGAAATGACACTTGGTGTACATAGGGTTAACCATGTCTTTTCATGTCCTTTGCTATCTAAGGCCGGAGTCACACTGGCGACAAAATCGGACGACTGCAATGCGATGAAATATCGCATTGCAGTCGGACCTATGTTAATCTATGGAGCAGCTCCCAGTATCAGATTTTTTGTGGTCCGTTTTAAACGTCCGTGTACAATCGCAGCATGCTGCGATTGTCACCGATTGTCGGTCGACAATCGCCAATGCAAGTCTATGGGAGCGATGAAAAATCTGATTACAAACGGACCACACTGTGTGACTTGCGATGAAATCGCATCGGTGTCCTTTAGAAAAGCCGGCAATTCATCCCCGCCTATACTGTAAAATCACACTGACAGCTTTAATAAGACTAGAAAGAATAGATATATACACATAGAACACATACATATATATATACATGTCATTGTGACATGTATATATACATATATTTATAGTTCCTAGACTTCTACATACTGTAATAGCCGCTAATTCAATTGCCGGGTTTTGTGAAATCACAGAAGCCGACATGAAATGATACATTGTTTCCACACATTTAACCATGTAATTTCATGTATTTTTATATATGTTTGAAACATACAATTACATGAGTGTATTTGTGCAAAATTTCAGACATGTAGGGGTTAATTAAAGGTGTAATTTCGTTGAAAAAAAATGCGTGGGCTCCCGCTGTATTTTCTCCACCAGACAGACAAAGCAAAGCGAGTGGGGGCAGATAATAATAGCCCAGGGAAGGTGCATTTTTTTGTGCCCCCCTGGCTACTAACATCTGCCCCCAGACACCCCAGAAAGGGCAAATCTATAATTAGATTCGCCCTTTCTGGCACTTTGCCCGTCTATTCCCATTGCCCTGTAGCGGTGGCGAATGGGTTAATCTCACCTTACTGTCACCTTGCAATTGAAAGGTGACCTTAAGGCAGGTTAATGATTGATAGCTGTCAATTAGACAACTATCAATTATTAATCCTATTGAAGTAAATAAAAAAACACACACACTTTAAGAATAAATAATTTTAATGAAATAAAAACACATTTTTTTGACCATATTTTATTTTACACTAAATCCGTGCGAAGCCATTGATCTCCTAAAATAAAGAAAAAGAAATAAAACAACATTATTCTTACCTATTCCGCCGATCTGTCACGTCCCACGCTGTAATCCTTCACAAAGGGTTAACTAGCTTTGAGCCAAGCAGTGCAAGTAATCCTGCATGCTCAGCTCAAAGCTCATGAATGAATAAGTTCCTCTCCTGGCGACAGGAGAGGATGTGTTTCATGAATGAAGCTTAATTGATTGTGTCCACTTTCCCTTTAGGTCAGGTCACTACAGTTAAATTGGCAAGAAATCAATTAAGCTCCATTCATGAATCTATTCCTCTACTTTCGCTGGGAGAGGAACTTATTCATTCAGGGGAATACAGGTCTGAGACAGCATTATTAGCTCTCTGCGACCTTTAACCTGTTAACCCTTTCTGATGGATTACACCGTGGGACCTGACTGTACATCGGATTGGTAAGTATAATTTTGCTTTTTTATTTTATTTTTATTACAGGAAATGGTTTTAGCAGGAAAATAAAATATGGTCAAAAACTGTGTGATTATTTAATTAAACTTATTTTTTATTAAAGTGTGTGTGTTTGATTTTTCTTTCATACAATAGGATTAATAATTGATAGTTGCCTAATTGACAGCTATCAATTATTAACCTGGCTTAAAGTGACCTTTCAATTGCAAGGTCATTTTAACCCCTTATTAACCCATTCGCCACCGCTACAGGGCAATGGGAATAGACGGGCAAAGTGCCAGAAAGGGCGAATCTAATTATAGATTTGCCCTTTCTGGGGTGTCTGGGGGCAGATGTTAGTAGCCAGGGGGGCACAAAAAAAATGTACCCTCCCTAGGCTATTATTATCTGCCCCCACTCGCTTGCTTTGTCTGTCTGGTGGAGAAAATACAGCGGGAGCCCACGCATTTTTTTTTAACGAATTTACACCTTTAATTAACCCCTACATGTCTGAAATTTAGCACACATATACTCATGTAATTGTATGTTTCAAACATATATAAAAAATACATGAAATTACATGGTTAAATGTGTGGAAACAATGTATCATTTCATGTCGGCTTCTGTGATTTCACTGAAGCCGGCAATTGAATTAGCGGCTATAACAGTATGTAGAAGTGTAAGAACTATAAATATATGTATATATATATATGTCACAATGACATATATATATATATATATATATATATATATATATGTGCTCTATGTGTATATATCTATTCTTTCTTTTGGCATTTAAATACTATTCTTTTGGATCCATTATATGTCAGTTTTGCAAGCCTGCGAGAAAATCTCGCAAGTCGGATGAAAATCGGATGTTACAAGGTACACACACATGCGATTAAATCGCATCTTTGAAGGAAAATCGGATGCCAGAAGGATGTGTGATGTTTTTATTTTGATCCGATTGTCGACCGTCTAAAACGGACCGATTTTTTGTGGTTGTGTGTGACTCCAGCCTAATTTGCACAAACAATTAAATCAGACTATGTGTGCAAAATTTCACACCTGTAGGGGTTAATTAAAGGTGTAAATTCGTAGCAAAAAAAGTCCGTTTTTTTTACAACGAATTTACACCTTTAATTAACCCCTACAGGTGTGAAATTTTGCACACATAGTCTGATTTAATTGTTTGTGCAAATCAGATAGCAAACGACATGAAAAGACATGGTTAACCCTATGTACACCAAGTGTCATTTCATGTCGGGTGCTTCTGTCTTTTCACTGAAGCCGGCTTTACCCGGCAATTGAATGAGAGGATATTTTACTATGTAGAAGTGTATAAACTATACATATATGTATATATATATGTCACAATGACATGTATATATATATATGTATTCTATGTGTGTATATTTAGTGTTTACAAGGAAAGAATGGGTTTTTTTTAGTTGCGATATTTTGTTCCCATAGACTTACATGGGACTTCCGGTATCGGTATCGGGTATCGCCGATATTTTAGTGATATCGGCGATACCATTCCGATTCCGATACTTTAGGATATCGGAAAGTATCGCTCAACTCTAACAGTAATCTAAAACAATACATGTCACAACTGGTACAGGAGGAGAGGGCACCCTTCCCACAAGGACTCACATAAAAATTAAGAGCACTCTATAGTGTTTTCTACCTTATCTCCCGGGGACAATAAAGTTTTAGTCTGCATGCGTCACTTTACATTCAAGTATTCTTAAAAACATATGTACTTAGGAGTCGATGACTAAGTCTAATAGAGTCCTGTAACAAAATATATACTGCATGGTATACACTTTTAACATTGACCCTCTGTCCACTAAAAAAGTCTACCACACTTTCCTATATAGAAAATTAAAAAATAAATAGTATGCCAATACATACCAGCCACCCAGCGTCCAAAAGGACAGTCTTTCATACTTCATCTGTCAATTGGGATCCTATAGTATGTAGATGTTAACAAAGGTTCCTAGAGGTTTTTCTGGCATATACATTCGGTCAAGTGCACGCATGCACGGGATCTACTGTACCATATAATTAATGTACAGTTTGTGGAAGGCTCATTGGAATTTGTAAAAAAAAATAGAGTAAGAACCACCTTGGTTAACTTTTCATAATTAAGATATTTATACTTAAAAATGGTAGGATGTAGACTCTGTGTGTATTAGGGCTACCACCCCGACAATGCCTTTTTGACTTAGCTTCTTCAAAAGGGAAACATTGAAAATGAGGTGTGTTGTGAGTGGGCTTGGGATGAGTTCTGAGCAGAGGCTCCCTCTGGTGGTTACAAGCGGTGCTGGTCTGTCCAGTGAAGATTGTGAAGATTGTAAGGATTGGGAATCAGGTGTTACTGACTGGTCTTATATAAGGGAGTCACCTTCCCATCAGGGTTGCCGGTGATCAATTGTTCTGGTCTCTATCCTTGATTCCTGTTTCCCTTGTAGCCTGCTGTGTCGTGTCTGCATCTCCTGCTAACAGATAAGACATTTTCTTCTTTTTGTTTTTGTGCTTGATTTTTGCATTTTGTTCTGCACTTCTGTGGGGGCCTTCAGGGTCCCCTCCGGGGGCTTTTGCCCTCTCAGTTTAGTTCAGCCACTGATGTTTGTACTTTTGCTTTTTCCAGTTTTTTCAGTGGCTGCTGTTTTGATTTTGTTACACCAGAGAACTAATTTAGGTGGTAGAGGTCGTGTGATCTCAGGTGTTTTTGAAATTAGTAGAGTTGGTGCTTTTCAGGGTTTTCTGGGATTGCAGTAAGTACCCTTCCTATCCTTTTCTATTTAGTTAGTTTGGGCCCCAACGTTTGCTCATACTATTTTCTGTCTGTGTCAGTATTTCTTCTTGTCTAACCGCCATTACATGTTTGGGGGCTTTCTATTATCTTTGGGGTTCTGCTCTGGGGCAGATAGCTTTCCTATATCTATCTTTAGGTGTAGTTAGTTCCTTAGGCTGTGACGAGGCGTCTAGGACCAACGTAGGAACGCTCCACGGCTGCCTCTAGTTGTTGTGGTTAGTCAGAGTACTGCAATCTCATAGATTCCAACTGCTCTGGTGTATTGCCTTTTTTGCCTGCACTCCTCAGCTACCGAAACATAACAGTATCACCGGCCCAAAATTTAAAATTGTATGGTACTCACAGAAGGGAAAAAATTTGTGAAAGAAAAAACGGTTGTCAGAGTTGTCAGAGATATTTTTCTGTTTGTTGCATTTTTTTTTTTCCCTCTGTATCTCTGGGTGCTGGGGAGGATTTTTTCTCTCAATGGAGTTTGCACAGTTGTCTGGCCGTGTGGATCAGCTTGGCACTGAGGTTCAGAGTATTGCTGCATATCTTGCTAGGTTGCCTGTTGTGGAACCTAGGATTCCCATGCCAGATTTGTTTTTAGGGGATCGAGCTAAGTTTCAGAATTTCAAAAATAATTGTAAATTGTTTTTTGCCTTAAAATCTAAGTCCTCAGGGAACGCAGCGCAGCAGGTTCAAATTGTCATCTCTCTCCTGCGCGGCGATCCTCAGGATTGGGCTTTTTCCCTGACACCTGGGGATCCTGTTTTGAGTGATGTTGATGCATTTTATCAGGCTTTGGGGTTATTGTACGATGAGCCTAATGTCACTGAAAAAGCCTTGCTGGCATTAAATCAGGGGCTTGATGACGCTGAGTTATACTGTCAGAGATTCCGTAGGTGGGCAGTCCTGACCAAGTGGAATGACGACGCTTTGGCGGCCCTTTTTCGGAAGGGTCTGTCAGATAATGTAAAGGATGTTATGGTGGGATTCCCTGTCCCCTCTGGTCTCAATGATTCTATGTCTTTAGCGATTCAAATTGACAGACGTTTGCGTGAGCGGAGAAGTATGCGTGGAATAGTGTTGCCTTGTGAACCTGCTTCTGAATCCATGCAGTGTGACAGAGTGGTGTCTGGGGCACAGCGTCATGAGTTTCGAAAGCGCAATGGGTTATGTTTCTACTGTGGTGATGCCTCTCATGCTATTTCAGTCTGCCCTAAGCGGGGAAGACGTTTTGCACGCTCAGTTGTCTTGGGTAGTGTTCAGACTAAGTTTTTATTAACTGTCACTCTGATATGCTCTCTGTCCTCATTTTCTGCTCAGGCTTTCGTTGATTCTGGAGCAGCTATTAACCTGATGGATTATGATTTTGCTAAACGTTGTGGGTTTCCCTTGATACCCCTACAGAAGTCTATTCCCCTACTGGGGATCGATTCTACCCCTTTGGCTGAGAATAAACCTCAGTTCTCTAGTCAGGTGATAATGAGGGTTGAACCTGATCATCAAGAGTGCTGCAAATTTTTGGTTCTGTATAATCTGCATGATATTATCGTACTGGGTTTCCCTTGGTTACAGTCTCATAATCCTGTTTTGGATTGGAAATCTGTGTCTGTAACCAGTTGGGGCTGCCAATGTGTTAATACCAACACTCCTGTTTTTTCTGCCTCCCCCAGGCTCAGGATGTTCCTGACTTTTTGATTGATTTTTCTGATGTATTTAGCGAAAGTAAATCTGCATCCTTGCCTCCCCATAGGAGCTATGACTGCGCTATTGAATTAGTGCCTGGTAGTAAATTCCCTAAAGGTCACCTTTTTAACTTGTCTGTACCTGAACATGACGCTATGCGGTCTTATATCAAGGAGTCATTGGAGAAGGGTCATATCAGACCATCCTCTTCACCCTTAGGTGCCGTTTTTTTCTTTGTGGCCAAAAAGGATGGTTCATTAAGGCCGTGTATTGATTATCGTCTTTTGAACAATATTACTGTGAAATATCAATATCCGTTACCCTTGATTTCTGACCTGTTTTCCAGGGTGAAAAACACTACTTGGTTTACCAAGCTTGACCTCAGGGGGGCATATAACCTTATTCGCATTAAGCACGGGGATGAATGGAAGACGGCATTCAATACCCCGGAGGGGCATTTTGAGTACCTTGTGATGCCCTTTGGGCTCACTAATGCTCCTTCTGTCTTCCAGTCCTTCATGAATGACATTTTCAGGGATTTTGTGGATAAATTTCTGATTGTTTATTTGGATGATATCTTGATTTTTTCTAATGACTGGGACTCTCATGTGAAACATGTTCGAACTGTATTCCAGATTTTGAGAGAGAATGCTCTGTATGTGAAGGGATCAAAGTGTCTTTTTGGCGTACAGAGGATCTCATTTCTGGGATTCATTTTGTCCCCATCTGTTATTGAAATGGACCCGGTCAAGGATCAGGCCATCTGTGATTGGGTCCAACCTACTTCATTAAAGGCTCTTCAAAGATTTTTGGGTTTTGCCAATTTTTATCGTAAATTTATTGGTAATTTCTCGATTATTGTTAAACCATTAACTGATTTGACCAAAAAGGGTTCTGATGTGGTGAATTGGCCTCCTGAGGCAGTCTCTGCATTTCAGGAACTTAAGCAGAGATTCACTTCTGCTCCTGTTCTACGGCAGCCTGATGTTTCTCTGCCATTTCAGGTGGAGGTTGATGCCTCTGAAATTGGGGCAGGTGCCGTTTTGTCCCAAAAAGATCCAGAGACCTCTAAAAGTAACCCTTGTGCCTTTTTCTCTCGAAAATTTTCTCCTACTGAACGTAATTATGACGTGGGTAATCGGGAGTTATTGGCCATGAAGTGGGCTTTTGAAGAGTGGAGACATTGGCTGGAGGGAGCCAAACATCAGGTGGTGGTCCTTAATGACCATAAGAATCTGGTTTATCTGGAATCTGCCAAGCAACTCAATCCTAGACAGGCCAGGTGAGCCTTGTTTTTCACACGTTTTAATTTTGTGGTTTCCTTTCTTCCTGGCACTAAGAATGATGCCCTCTCGAGGAGCTTCCTTGCGGACTCTCCTGAGTTATCTGATCCTGCTGTTATTTTGAAAGAGGGTGTAGTTCTTTCCGCCATCTCACCTAATTTGAGACTTGCTCTGGAGGGGTTTCAGGAGGATAGGGCCGAGCGCTGCCC
Source organism: Oophaga sylvatica (assembly GCA_033576555.1). Taxonomy (NCBI): domain Eukaryota; kingdom Metazoa; phylum Chordata; class Amphibia; order Anura; family Dendrobatidae; genus Oophaga; species Oophaga sylvatica. Next base: position 7,766 of record JARQOD010011035.1, read on the forward strand.
TGTTGGAAAATTGTTTGTCCCGGACCAGTGGAAAAAGAGTGTGATGTCTGAGATTCATTGTTCCGCGTTGGCTGGGCATCCCGGAATTTTTGGTACCAGAGACTTGGTTAGTCGGACCTTTTGGTGGCCTACCTTGTCTCGTGATGTCAGGGAATTTGTGCAGTCCTGCGGGACTTGCTCTCGCTCCAAGCCTTGCTCTCGCTCTAGTGGTTTGTTGATGCCATTGCCTGTGCCCAAGAGACCATGGACCCATATCTCTATGGATTTCATTTCCGACCTTCCTGTTTCTCAGAGAATGACCGCCATCTGCGTGATTTGTGATAGGTTTTCCAAGATGATACATCTTGTGCCATTACCTAAGTTGCCTTCCTCCTCTGAATTGGTGCCGTTGTTCCTTCAGCACGTGGTTCGTTTACACGGCATTCCTGAGAACATAGTGTCTGACAGAGGAGTCCAGTTTGTTTCCAGATTTTGGAGGACTTTTTGTTCTAAACTGGGTGTTCAATTGTCTTTCTCCTCGGCATTTCATCCTCAGACCAATGGTCAAACTGAGAGAACAAACCAGACATTGGAGACTTATCTAAGATGCTTTGTGTCTGCTGATCAGGATGACTGGGTCTCTTTTTTGCCTTTGGCTGAGTTTGCTCTTAATAATAGGGCTAGCTCTGCCACTTTGATGTCTCCGTTTTTCTGTAATTCTGGGTTTCACCCTCGATTTTCTTCAGGACAGACGGAGGCTTCTGTCTGTCCAGGTGTTGACTCTGTTGTGGAGCGTATGCAACAGATTTGGGACCAGGTAGTGGAGAGGTTGTCCCTCTCTCAGGAGAGGGCCCAGCGGTTTGCTAACCGGCATAGGACTGATGGTCCTCGGTTTAAAGTAGGGGACTTGGTCTGGTTGTCCTCAAAAAATATTCCTATGAGAGTAGCATCACCTAAATTTAAGCCTAGGTTCATTGGACCTTATAAGATCATGGAGATTCTTAATCCTGTTTCTTTTCGTTTGCTTCTTCCAGGGACATTTAAGATCCATAACGTGTTCCACAAGTCCTTGTTGAAGAGGTTTGTTGAGCCAGTGGTTCCTGCAGCTGTGCCTCCTGACCCTGTTTTGGTTGAGGGCAATCTGGAGTATGTGGTTGAGAAAATATTAGATTCTCGTTTTTCTAGACGGAAACTCCAGTATTTGGAGTGGAGAGGTTATGGTCAGGAAGACAATTCTTGGGTGTTTGCTTCGGACATCCATGCTAGGAGACTCATCCGTGCATACCATAGAACTCATCCTGACCGACCTGGTTGCTCAAATGAGGGTTCGGTGACCCCTCCTCAAGGGAGGGGTACTGTTGTGAGTGGGCTTGGGATGAGTTCTGAGCAGAGGCTCCCTCTGGTGGTTACAAGCGGTGCTGGTCTGTCCAGTGAAGATTGTGAGGATTGGGAATCAGGTGTTACTGACTGGTCTTATATAAGGGAGTCACCTTCCCATCAGGGTTGCCGGTGATCAATTGTTCTGGTCTCTATCCTTGATTCCTGTTTCCCTTGTAGCCTGCTGTGTCGTGTCTGCATCTCCTGCTAACAGATAAGACATTTTCTTCTTTTTGTTTTTGTGCTTGATTTTTGCATTTTGTCCTGCACTTCTGTGGGGGCCTTCAGGGTCCCCTAAGGGGGCTTTGCCCTCTCAGTTTAGTTCAGCCACTGATGTTTGTACTTTTGATTTTTCCAGTTTTTTCAGTGGCTGCTGTTTTGATTTTGTTACACCAGAGAACTAATTTAGGTGGTAGAGGTCGTGTGATCTCAGGTGTTTTTGAAATTAGTAGAGTTGGTGCTTTTCAGGGTTTTCTGGGATTGCAGTAAGTACCCTTCCTATCCTTTTCTATTTAGTTAGTTTGGGCCCCAACGTTTGCTCATACTATTTTCTGTCTGTGTCAGTATTTCTTCTTGTCTAACCGCCATTACATGTTTGGGGGCTTTCTATTATCTTTGGGGTTCTGCTCCGGGGCAGATAGCTTTCCTATATCTATCTTTAGGTGTAGTTAGTTCCTTAGGCTGTGACGAGGCGTCTAGGACCAACGTAGGAACGCTCCACGGCTGCCTCTAGTTGTTGTGGTTAGTCAGAGTACTGCAATCTCATAGATTCCAACTGCTCTGGTGTATTGCCTTTTTTTGCCTGCACTCCTCAGCTACCTAAACATAACAGAGGTGAGTATGAAAAGGGACCTATTGTACCCCGTACTTGGAACACAAACACATTCCACACAGCTAGTCCATTTTTACCTGTGAGAACTATACAAGCGCATCATGCTAAGCACCTGTTTTGATTGGCCTCAACAGCTGATTCATTAATGTGGATAAAAATAGAGCTCATACTCATCTTATTTTCAACACCACCTTTTGAAGAAGCTCAGGCGAAACGGCAGAGTCAGGGTATTAGCCCTAATAAAAATAGTACAGTAGGATGTAGCGTCTGTGAGCAAGTATAAATATCATAGCAACTTAGAATGGTTATTCGCTTGCAATAAGGCTAGACTGTTCAAAGGCATGGTAGTGTCCAAACGTGACGCTTGAAACAATATATGTCTAGTATACTTATACCCTTAGTTTAGACTACTTTTTTTATGAAGTATTATGATCCAATCTTAACTCTACAGCAGTATTCCTCTACTAATCAATGAAGCACTTGCACTTTACTGGATCTTGATTTACCCATGTTTCTGCTTTAAGTTTCTTCTCTTAGTACTTACTACAGTTGGTATATATCTATTGAATACAAAGGGTGGTGCTTTTATCAAACCACTTTTTCAGTGCTTATACAGTGATACTAGGGTTTGTCTGTTAGCAATATACTACATTTAGATAACCTTGCATCTGCTTTACTGTATTTTAGCAATTGTATTCTCATAATAAAGATCATTATTTTTTAATCTCCAACATATGGAGAACAACAGGTAGGGAAGCAGACAATCCCAGTCTCGGCCATCCTTCTCCACTGCATTCTTTAACATAGCCTTCAAAGTTTTGTTAAACCTCTGCACCAGTCCATCAGTCTGGGGATGGTATACTGAGGTTCTGAGATGGAAAATCTGCTGTGTCTTGCACAACTCCCTCATGACCTTCAACATCAAAGGGGTCCCTTGGTCCGTCAGTATCTCTTTTGGCCGACCGGTTCGAGAAAACATATGGAACAGCTCCCGAGAGACACACTTCACAGAGTACTGCCTCTGGGTACTGGGTAGCGTAATCTAGGACCACCGATGTATATTGATGTCTTTTTGCGGACTTCACCAGGGGTCCCACTAAACCGATTGCTATGCTCTCGAATGGAACCTCGATGATGGGCAACCATACAAGAGGACTGTGGAATTGGGCCACCGGGGAGGTCAGCTGGCATGTGGGGCAGGAACGACAATAGCTCAAAATTTCTCCGTAACACCCAAGCCAGTAAAATCTCTGGAGGATATGCTCCTGGGTATTTTCTGCCCACAGGTGACCACCCAACACATGGGAATGAGTCATGTCTAATACTCTATGTCTAGAGTGCCCTGGTACCAATAACTGCTCTATCACCTCCCCTCTTGGCTTGGTAACTCTATAAAGCAGATCACCTTTCATAGCAAAAATGAGGGAATGGATTGTTGACCACTGGCTCCTGAAGCACGCCCTTTAACAGTATTACATTTCAGAAGCCCTTTTCAGAGTAAGGTCCCTGAGCAGTTCCAAAATTCTTCTAAGCGGCTGTCTAGCACTCTGGAAATTGAAATGATGGAGGTCCACAAAGCAGGAGAAGGATATAAGAAGATAGTAAAGCATTTTCAAGTTGCTCTTTCCTCAGTTTGAAATGTAACTAAGAAATGGCAGTAAAGAGGAACAGTGAGTTCAAGAAAAAGTCCAGAAGCCAAAGCAAAATTTCAGTGAGAGCTGATCTTAGAATTGCTACAGCAGCAAATCAGAACCTCGCGCTTGACTGCAGAAGACTTTCAGAAAGAAAGTGTCAGGCCCCACTGCGAGGTTTGCCGTGACATGGCAGTGGGCTTCCTACAGTCTGACCTGAATGTTAAACTAAGAACCTCATGTTCAGTTACACACTTTTTGCATAGCGGCTTTACATATGATTTTTGGATGTGCGGTTCATGTTATTTTTTTTTTCCTTTTGTGCAAGCATGTTCTTATCTCTTTCTTGGACCAGCAATCCTCCCATTTGGCATAGGTGATTTTAATTAGGAGACTGCAAAGTAAGGGGTCTAGCCTATTTCTGCTCTCACTGAAGAGCTGGAGGAAGGTGAGTTTCAGTGCTCTTTTCATTTTGGTGTGGGTGCCATGTGGCGGCCATTGTTGCTGTGGTTTTGTGCTGGTGGGGCGGTGCGGTCTGGAGTCATGGGGACTCTGTCTTGCAGCACGGGTGCTGTGGGACAACAGGCCATCTGCACTGCTGATGCATTGCTGCCGTGGCGGTGGTCGCCGCACGGCTCCGCTCCATTAGGGCAGTCAGGACCCACTACGAGGTTTGCCATGACATGGCAGTGGGCTTCATACAGTATGATCAGAATGTTAAACTAAGAACCTCATGTTCAGTTATATATATTTTTGCCGAGAGGCATTAGATCATTGTATGATATTTGGAGGTGCTGTCCTCTCTCTATTTTGAGCATATTTCATCTTCAACTTGCTTAACTTTTCAGAATGACAGTAATTTTGACCAGAGGTACCCAAACTTTTATGTGCCATTTTATGTGCAGAGGAAGAGAGCCAGACTAACTGGTCCAGAAGTACTGCAGTCCTTCAGTACTGTCTAGTGTCAAAAGATGGTATGTGCACAGCAGAAGGGTGGTGTGCAGTTTTTCACGAGTGCAAGTGCTCGGCACCAGAGACTCTGGCTCTCAATTCCTATGTGTCTAGGGAGTAACTGATTACTAAGCAGTTTGGACGGGTTACCTCCTAGTATGATGAGATTTAGAATAAAGAGGAAAGAAATTGTAGTGCAGGCATGGGAAAGTGCCATTTTGTTTACTGTAATGTGTTAAGTTACCATATTCTCTATTAACAGTCAGTTTTTGAAATTTGTGGGTTGTTTGTGTCAAATTAATAGTGAGTTTTGGTATAATATAGTTGAATATGCCCTAGATGTACTAATAACATGGTGTATTTTCATAATGAACAGGCTGTGTGTGAAGATGAAGGTTGTAATTCTTATCTCATCTAGGGTTGTGGTTTTGAAGGAGTTTAGGTGGGTAACCCGTAATGTGACGATTAATATCATGTCCTTTTGCCTTGTGGTCTTAATCATGGGATGTGACACTATACGTGATATAACTGAGTGGATGATATTAAATCACTGGGTTTAACATAAATGTCAATGGAATTGGTCCTATCAAGTTGCAAGATGACCATAGTGTGTAAACCTTTGATATCCTGAGGATTATAATGTGCAATGAAGGTGAGGTCAGGGATGCAGGTGTTGAGTTCCTGAAATAATAAAAATGGAGGTTATGATGTATTATGCCAAATGAGAAAAATGTTGTCAGTGAATCTTCTCATATTAGAATGTGCTGATGATAGCATGTGTGTAGATCAAAATGGATTTTTAGTGGTTATAATTCATAGGAAAGAATGATACGTTTTAACTGATGATGGTTTAGGTACTGTTTTTATGTACTGATGTTGATTCTGGTGCTATATTTATGTACTTGCTCCAGTGGTTTAATTGTTTAGTCATTGTCACAAGGAGGTTTTTGCAAGTATCACCAGCTCTCATGGTGGCATCAGGGTCTATGCAATCCATAGTACTTTATACTCTTCCTTCTAACTCCATCAATAGGTACGATAAGCCCTGGGTGACTTGGTCATAGACTCAAAGAGCTGCAGCTTTTAGGCAGGTTAGCAAGAGTTACGTACGTATTTGCTGGGCTAGGGTAGTTATTCTTTTTTAGTCACATACTGTGGGAGAAAAGGTCATGTCTGCTCTCCTTCTATATATGCTGACTTTGCTATGCAGGTAATGCCAGCCATATATAGCCTATCCAGGACTCAGGAGGTGAGCACATTCTGGTTAACTGGTGGTTATTCGAAAGTTGTTTCGAACGGAGTTTGGTGAAGCCTTTCAATTTCCCTTGGTGTCTTTATGTTACTTTGTTGCCTCACGGGCTCTACACTTTTGTTCCTTAGTGAATGTGCTGTGTGATTGGCCTTCTGATTTGCCCTTTCTGTCTTGTTTGTGTTCTCCCCATACACTTAAAAGATTATGCTACTCAGAACCATAGTGAGTAATGAGACCCGGGCATCTCCACCATCAATGGTAATCATGGGGACAAGGATAGCTAGGAACCCTAGCCTGAGGGACATTATAGGAGCCAATTTGCTAATCCACAGTCACATCATGACAGTCCTTTATTGATGATAGTTCTGCTGCTGTATTCCTGTTTCTTGATTGAGAACAGGTGTGGCAGTAATCAGGCATAGATGTGGCTAGGGAATTTAGGCTAAGTTCACACGTTGCGGAATTGCCGCGGAAATTTCCGCGGCAATCCCGCACTTCTCCCGCAGGAAATACGCACGTTTTTTGTATGCTGATTCCCGCCAGAATAATAGCGTTTTGCAAGCGTAATTAGCTTGCAGAATGCTAGCGTTTTCCTAGCGATCTGTAGCATCGCTTGGAAAACTGATTGACAGGTTGGTCACACGAGTCAAACATAGTGTTTGACAAGTGTGACCAACTTTTTACTATTGATGCCGCCTATGCCGCATCAATAGTAAAAAGATCTAATGTAAAAATAATAAAAAAAATAATAAATAATGATATTCTCACCTTCCGGCGGCCCCCGCAGCCTTCCCGCCTTCAGCGACGCTCCCGGCAACTCCGGTCCCAGGAGTGCTTTGCGACAAATCACACCGATGACGTAGCATCTCGCGAGACCGCTATGCCATCTGGGTGATTCTCGCAAAGGACTCTTGGGACCGGATGTTGCCGGGAGCGTCGCTGAAGGCGGGAAGGCTGCGGGGGCCGCCGGAAGGTGAGAATATCATTATTTTTTATTTTAATTATTGTTTTACCAGGGATATGGTACCCAGGGCCTGGAGGAGAGTCTCCTCTCCTCCAGACCCTGGGTACCATCGCACATGAACCGCTTACATTGCGCATGGTGGGCATAGCCACATGCGGAAAGTAAGCGGTTCAATGCATTCCTATGGCGGCGGAATCACCGCGATTACGCTAAATTAATGAACATGTTGCTATTTTTTCCGCGAAGCGTTTTTTTCGCGGAAAAAAAACGCAACATGTGGCCAAAACATGCGGAATCAATTAACATGTATAGGATGCTTAATGCTTGCGTTTTTATCGCGTTTTTACCGCGGAAAACCGCGGAAAAAACCGCGAAAAAAACGCAATTATTCCTGATCGTGTGCACTTAGCCTTAAGCTCAGCTTTCAAAAATGTGATAAACCACAGTTATTTTATGTTTTAAGAGGGGGAAAACACTTTTTCACACATGGCTCTTTAGGTTTGGATTTATTTTTCCCATAGTTAAAAACACCTTAATTTAAAAGCTGCATTTGGTGCTTAATTGTGTTACCTTTGTGTAATATTTAAATTTGTTTGGTGATTTGAAACTTTTAGGCTAAGTGCACACGTTCAGGAATGTTTGCAGAATATTCCTGAGCAAAAATGGACTTTTTTCGCGGTAAAAACGCACGGTGTTTTACGTGGATTTTGCGTGTTTTTTGGTGCGTTTTTTTGCGTGGATTTTTTCCCTGAACTTTCTAGGTCAATAATATAGCGGGAAAAACGCTAGAATTCCGCGAAATTAATGAACATGTTGCTAGATTTTCCGCGATGCGTTTTTTTCGCGGAAAAAAAACGCACCATGTGTACAAAACTGGCGGAATTTATTCTAAATGATAGGATGCTTAATTCATGCGTTTTTGACGCGTTTTTTCCCTCGAAAAAATGCGGAAAAAAAAACGCAAATAATCCTGAACGTGTTCACTTAGCCTTAAGAGTGACAAAGCTGCAAAAGAATAGGAAATCAGGAAGTGGCAAACACTTTCTCACACAATAGTTTATTCATGAATTCATGTATGAGTTATGATTCTGGTGACGTATTCATGGACTGGTTATGATTCTGGTATTGTATTCATACATTTGATGGTGGTTCTGGTGCACTATTCCTGTGCTGATGGTGATTATAATGCTGTATTTCTGAACTGATGGTGTTTTTTTTCTATACTCATATTCTTTTGGTTGCTGCAGTGCTGCATTTATGTATTCATGTGTTCTGTTACTGTATTCATGTACTGATGGTGTTCTGAAGCTGTATTCTTCTACTGATGTTAGGAAAATCATTTGGCATTCCAGTAAGGAATGATGAGGTGCTAGAGAAAGGTTCCAATCCATGAATAATAGTAATAGCAAAACTTGTCACTCTGTTGGATGCGTGGCAATAGACGTGAAATTATTTACAATTTGATAAGTCCGGATAAACAGCTAATGATCTTTCGGTCCAATTATCATCAGATAATTGCTGTGGTGACATAGTAATATATATGAGTTGTGAAACTCATAGTATCCTGGATGAGATTCAATGAACTATGTCAGTAGGGGAAGTATAGGAAACCATTGCTGTAATATTATGACTTTCAAAGTTATTGCCTTGCATTTTACTGAGTGCCGAGTGTTACTATTACATATATTGATGTTAGTTTTGATTATGTATTTTGTACAAATGATAGTTTTGGTGCTGTGTTGATATGCTAATTATATTTCTAGTGTTGTACTCCGGTAGTGATGATTGTGCTGATGCTATGCAGAAGCTTGCATAAGTATCCACACCCTTGGCTTTTTACCTAGTTTGTTACATTACTACCTGTTTAAATGTTTTTATAATCCGATTTCTGTGTGATGCATCAGCACTAAATAGTGTAAGTTGGTAAAATGAAGTGCCAAAATAAAGGCATAAATTCAATTTATGGAATCAAATAATTAAAAAGTAGCATGTACTTATGCATTCATCCCTTTTGCTATGAAGCCCACGAAACATTTCTGGTGCAACAATTAGTTTCATGAGTCACATGCTTAGTGAATGGAAGTTCACCTGTGTGCAATCAAAGTGTCACATGATCTGTCAGTATATAGACACACTTTTTCTGAAAAGCCACAGAGACTGTAAAACAATTAAAAATGGCACCACTAACCAATCAACACCATGAAGATGAAGGAGAGCTCCAAAATCAGGGGCAAAGTTGCTGAGAAGTACAAGTCAGGGTTATAAAAAAATATTCCAATCTCTGACAATCTCTTGAAGCACCATCAAATTTATTATTATTAAGTGAAAATAACATTTTACCACATCAAACCTGCATAGAGAGGGCCATCAGTCAAACTCACAGCCCGGGCAAGGAGCATATTAGTCAGAGACAAAAAGTAACCCTGAAGGAGGTGAAGCGTTGCCAAACAGAGACTGGACTATCTGTCCATTCCTCCACAATAAGCTGTAAGCTCCATACAGGTGTCCTTTATTGAAAAGTGGGCAGAGAAAAAGCTTTTACAGACACACAAAAATTGTAAAATGTAAGCCTCTTTTAGAGTTTGCCAAATGACATGTGAGAGACTCACCACATGTATGGAGGACGGTGCTGCTTTCAGATTAGACTAAAATTTAACTTTTTGGCCTTTAATGTAAACACTATGTTTGCTGCCAAACCAACACAGCTCATAACCTCAAGACCACAAGCCTCACAGTGAAGCATGAAAATGGTCCAAATCGAGTGAAAGATGGATGGTGCAAAATACAGGAATATTCCTGTGAAAAACCTGTTATAGTATGTTAATGATTTTAGACTGGGACGGAGGTTCACTTTCCAACAAGACAATGACCCAAAGCATACTGCTAAAGCAATACTCGAGTGGTTTAACCCCTTCCCGACCTGTGACGCCACGTAGGCGTCATGAAAGTCAGTGCCAATCCGACCCATGACGCCTATGTGGCGTCATGAAAGGATCGCGTCCCTGCGGGTCGGGTGACCGGGGTCACTGAAAGGTCACCCGACCCGCCGGCACAGGACCCTTTGTGCTTCATCACAGGGGGGTTGGCTTAACCCCCCCGTGGCCACGATTGCTCTGATTGGCTGTTAAAAGTGAAACAGCCAATCAGAGCAATCTGTAATATTTCACCAATATAATTGGTGAAATATTACAATCCAGCCATGGCCGATGCTACAATAGCATCTGCCATGGCTGGACACCGAGCCCTGACCCCCCACACGGATTCACGGCGGCGATCGGCCGCCACCACCGAAAGATGGCAGCGGTCGGTCACCGCCGTCACTAAAAGCTCCCCTCGTCCTGGCCTCCGCTGCCCCCACCTTCCGATCACCCCCCCCTCACTTCCGACCCCCATACTCACCTCTCCCGGTCCACCGATGTCCCAGGATCCTTCCCGGCGGCTGCCCGGGATTCTTTATGGGCGCCGCCATCTTAGAAAATGGCGGGCGCATGCGCAGTGCGACCGCCGGCCGGCGCATGCGCAGTGCGCCCTGCCTAGTCGAAAAATTTATTTTGATCACTGTGATAAACTGTCACAGTGATCAAAATAAAAAAAAGTAAGTGAACCCCCCTGTCATAGGTAGGGAAAAATAATAAAGAATTTTTTTTTTTTCCTATTAGGCCCTGTGCACACGTTGCGGATTTTGCTGCGGATCCGCAGCTGATTTCTCTGCTGATCCGCAGCTGATTTCTCTGCTGATCCGCAGCTGATTTCGCTGCTGATCCGCAGCGGATTTCGCTGCTGATTTCGCTGCTGATCCGCAGCTGATTTCGCTGCTGATTTCGCTGCTGATCCTCAGCTGATTTCGCTGCTGATCCGCTGCTGATTTCGCTGCGGATCAGCAGTGAAATCAGCAGCGAAATCAGCTGCGGATCAGCAGCGAAATCAGCTGCGGATCATCAGCGGATTTCGCTGCTGATCCGCAGCTGATTTCGCTGCTGATCCGCAGCTGATTTCGCTGCTGATCCGCAGCTGATTTCGCTGCTGATCCGCAGCGGATTTCGCTGCTAATCCGCAGCGGATTTTGCTGCGGATCAGCAGCGGATTTTGCTGCGGATCCGCAGCGGATTTGGCGCTGCGGATCCACAGCAGATCCAGAAACCATGTACAGTACAATGCAAATAAATGGTAAAAAAAAACGCTGTGCACATGCTGCAGATTTTTCAGCGCGGATTTGCTGCGGTTTTAAATCCGCAGCATGTCAATTCTTTGTGCGGATTCCGCAGCGATTTTACAGCTATTCCATTATAGGCGTAAAACCGCAGAGAAAAACCGCAGCAAATCCGCGCTAAATACGCAGGTAAAAGGCAGGTCGTTTTACCTGCGGATTTTTGAAAAATCCGCAAGTGAATCCGCAACGTGTGCACGGGGCCTTAGGGTCAGGCTGGGTTCATATTGCATTATGGCAGTCCGTTAGATGGACTGCGTTTCACCGCGGTATAACGCGGTGTAACGCAGTCCGTTAACGCTGCCATTCACCCCATTTGTGTGCGCATCGCAACGCATGCCATGAAGCGGCATGCGTTCGCGACGTGTCGTCATTTAGTGACGGAGCCTTGGACGCAGGCTGCAGCGTCTGGACTCCATCACCGCTAGCACAGATGAATCATCGCTGATTCCTCTGCATTAGCGGGTATAGCATAACGCGATCGCGTTATGCTATACCGTTACCAGCCCGTCAACGCTACGTGTTGAACGGGCTGGTAAAATGCAATATGAACCCAGCCTTAGGGTTAGAACTAGGGTTAGGGTTAGAACTAGGGTAAGGGTTAGAACTAGGGTAAGGGTTAGAACTAGGGTTAGGGTTGGAATTAGGGTTAGGGTTGGAATTAGGGTTAAGGTTGGGATTAGGGTTAGGGTTGGGATAAGCGTTAGGGGTGTTTTGGGGTTAGGGTTGGGATTAGGGTTAGGCTTGTGGTTAGGTTTATGGTTAGAGTTGGGATTAGGGTTAGGGGTGTGTTGGGGTTAGGGTTATGGTTAGGGTTTGTATTAGGGTTAGAGGTGTGTAGGGGTTAGGGTTGGGGTTAGGGGTGTGTTGGGGTTAGGGTTGGAGTTAGAATTGAGGGGTTTCCACTATTTAGGTACATCAGGGGATCTCCATACGCGACATGGCGCCACCATTGATTCCTGCAAATTTTGCGTTCAAAAAGTCAAACAGTGCTCCCTTTATTCCAAGCCCCGACGTGTGCCCAAACAGTGGTTTACCCCCACATATGGGGTATCAGTGTACTCGGGAAAAATTTCACAACAACTTTGGGGGTCTAATTTCTCCTGTTACTGTTGGGAAAAAAAATTGGGGACTAAAAAAGTTATTTTTGTGGAAAAAAAATGATTTTTTATTTTCACGGCTCTGCGTTATAAACTTCTGTGAAGAACTAGGGGGTTCAAAGTGCTCACCAACATCTAGATAAGTTCCTTGCGGGGTCTAGTTTCCAAAATGGGGTCACTTGTGGGGAGGTTATACTGTTTAGGCACATCAGGGACTCTGCAAACGTAACATGATGCCGGCAGACCATTCCATCAAGTCGGCAATTCAAAACGTCACTACTTCCCTTCCGAGCCCCGTAGTGTGCCCATACAGTAGTTTTCTCCCACATATGGGATATCAGCATACTCAGGACAAATTGGACAACAACTTTTGAGGTCTAATTTCTCCTGTTACCCTTGGGAAAATAAAAAAATTGGGGACTAAAAGATCATGTTTGTGGAAAAAATATGATTTTTTTATTTTCATGGCCCGGCGTTATAAACTTCTGTGTAGCCCTTGGGGGTTCAAAGTGCTCACTACACATCTAGATAAGCTCCTTGGGGGGTCTAGTTTCCAAAATGGGGTCACTTGTGGGGGGTTTCTACTGTTTAGGCATATCAGGGGCTCTGCAAAGGCAACATGACGCCCACAGAACATTCCATCAAGTCTGCATTCCAAAATGGCGCTCCTTCCCTTCTGTGCTCTCCCATGCGCCAAAACAGTGGTTCCCCCCCACATATGGGGTACCAGTGTACTCAGGACAAACTGTACAACAACTTTTGTGGTCCAATTTCTCCTGTTACCCTTGTGAAAATAAAAAATTGCGGGTTAAAAAAAATCAGTTTTTGAGGAAAAAAATGATTTTTTATTTTCACGGCTCTGCATTACAAACTTCTGTGAAGCACGTGGGGGTTCAAGGTGCTCACCACACATCTAGTTAAGTTCCTTGTGGGGTCTAGTTTACAAAATGTGGTCACTTGTGGGGGGTTTCTACTGTTTAGGCATATCAGGGGCTCTGCCCGCCCGAGACCATTCCATCAAGTCGGCATTTCAAAGCTTCACTACATCCCTTCCAAGCCCTGACGTGTGCCCAAACAGTGGTTCTCCCCCACATGTGAGGTACTAGCGTACTTAGGACAAATTAGACAACAACTTTTGGGGTCCAATTTCTCCTGTAACCATTGTGAAAATAAAAAATATGGGGCTAAATAATAATTTTTTGAGAAAAAAAATGATTTTTTATTTTCACGGCTCTGCGTTATAAAGTTTTGTGAAGCACCTGGGGGTTCAAAGTGCTCACTGTGCATGTGCATAAGTTTCTTAGGGGGTCTAGTTTCCAAAATGGGGTCGTTTGTGGGGGAGCTCCAAAGTTTAGGCATACAGGGGCTCTCCAAACATGACATGGTGTCCGCTAACGAATGGAGCTAATTTTCCATTCAAAAAGTCAAATGGCGCTCCTTCCCTTCTGAGCCCTGCCGTGCGCCCAAACAGTGGTTTATGACCACATATGAGGTATCTGTGTACTCAGGAGAAATTGCCCAACAAATTTTAGGATCCAATTTATACTGTTGCCCATGTGAAACTGAAAAAACTGAGGCTAGAAGAAAATTTTTGTGAAAAAAAAAGTACTTTCTTTTTTTTACGGATCAATTTGTGAAGCACTTGGGGGTTCAAAGTGCTCACTCTGCATCTAGATAAGTTCCTTGGGGGGTCTAGTTTCCAAAATGGGGTCACTTGTGGGGGAGCTCCAATGTTTAGGCACACAGGGACTCTCCAAATGCGACATGGCATCCGCTAAATATTCCAGCATATTTTCCATTCAAAAAGTCAAATGGCGCTCCTTCCCTTCTGAGCCCTGCCGTGCGCCTAAACAGTGGTTTATGACCACATATGAGGTATCGGTGTACTCAGGAGAAATTGCCCAACAAATTTTAGGATCCAATATATACTGTTGCCCATGTGAAAATGAAAAAACTGAGGCTAAAAGAAAATTTTTGTGAAAAAAAAAGTACTTTCTTTTTTTTACGGATCAATTTGTGAAGCACCTGGGGGTTCAAAGTGATCACTCTGCATCTAGATAAGTTCCTTGGGGGGTCTAGTTTCCAAAATGGGGTCACTTGTGGGGGAGCTCCAATGTTTAGGCACACAGGGACTCTCCAAATGCGACATGGCAACCGCTAAATATTCCAGCATATTTTCCATTCAAAAAGTCAAATGGCGCTCCTTCCCTTCTGAGCCCTGCCGTGCGCCCAAACAGTGGTTTATGACCACATATGAGGTATCGGTGTACTCAGGAGAAATTGCCCAACAAATTTTAGGATCCATTTTATCCTGTTGCCCATGTGAAAATGAAAAAACTGAGGCTAAAATAAAATTTTTGTGAAAAAAAAAGTACTTTATTTTTTTTACGGATCAATTTGTGAAGCACCTGGGGTTCAAAGTGCTCACTCTGCATCTAGATAAGTTCCTTAGGGCGTCTAGTTTCCAAAATGGGGTCACTTGTGGGGGAACTCCAATGTTTAGGCACACAGGGACTCTCCAAATGCGACATGGCAACCGCTAAATATTCCAGCATATTTTCCATTCAAAAAGTCAAATGGCGCTCCTTCCCTTCTGAGCCCTGCCGTGCGCCCAAACAGTGGTTTATGACCACATATGAGGTATCTGTATACTCTGGAGAAATTGCCCAACAAATTTTAGGGTCCATTTTATCCTGATGACCATGCAAAAATGAAAAAATTGATGCTAAAAGAAAAATTTTGTTGGAAAAATTAAAATGTCCATTTTTTCCTTCCACGTTGCTTTAGTTCCTGTGAAGCACCTGAAGTGTTAATAATCTTCTTGAATGTAGTTTTGAGTAGCTTGAGGGGTGCAGTTTTTATAATGGTGTCACTTTTGGGTATTTTCTGCCATATAGACCCCTCAAAGTGACTTCAAATGTGAGGTGGTCCCTAAAAAAAATGGTTTTGTAAATTTTGCTGTAAAAATGAGAAATCGCTGGTCAACTTTTAACCCTTATAACTTCCTAACAAAAAAAAATGTTGTTCCCAAAATTGTGCTGATGTAAAATAGACATGTGGGAAATGTTATTTATTAACTATTTTGTGTCACATAACTCTCTGGTTTAACAGAATAAAAATTCAAAATTTGAAAATTGCAAAATTTTCTAAATTTTGGCCAAAGTTCCATTTTTTTCACAAATAAACGCAAAAATTATCGACCTAAATTTACCACTAACATGAAGCCCAATATGTCACGAAAAAACAATCTCAGAATCGCTAGGATCCGTTGAAGCGTTCCTGAGTTATTACCTCATAAAAGGACACTGGTCAGAATTGCAAAAAATGGCAAGGTCTTTAAGGTCAAAATAGGCTGGGTCATGAAGGGGTTAATGAGAAACATGTGAATGTTTTGGAGTTGCCTAATCAAAGCCCAGACCTTAATCTAATAGAGAATCTGTGGTCAGACTTGAGGATAGCTGTTCACCAGAGCAAACTATTTAACTTTAAGGATCTTGAGCAACTTTGCCTTGAGGAGTGGGCAAAAATCTCATTGTCAAAATGTGGAAAGCTCATAGAGACTTATCCAAAGTGACTTGCAGCTGTAATTGCATCAAGAGGAGGCTCTACAAAATATTTACTTTAGTTATGAATAGTTATGCAAACTAAACCTTTCAGTTAATTTGTCCTATTTATTGTTTGCTTCAAAATCAAAGGAACATCACGTTTTCACAGTTGTTGGCATGTTCTTTATATGAACTGATGTAAACCCTAAAAACAGTGAAATTTCACTTTGTGAGGGAGTAAAACACACAAAAAAGCCTAAGGAGTGAATACTTTTACAAGCCACTGTATTTATTTACTGATTACAGTTCTAGCATTATATTGATGCACTGTTGGTTCTGTTTCTGTATCAATGTCCTGACAATGACAAAGCTCCTGCTTTTTTTTAAATAATGATGTTCGTTCAGCTGCTGTTTTTATGTACTGAGGATGTTTCTGGTGTTGTATTCATGTTCTGTTGATGTTTCACATGCTGCATTAATTTACAGTTGGTGATTCTGATGTTGTATTCACATACTAGTGGTGGATAAGGTGTTTTTGTCACGTACTGATAGTTGTGTTAGTCTTGTTTTCATATGGTGATGATAGATCTTATTCTATATACATGCACTGATGATGATGATGATGATGATTAAGGTTTTGGATATTTTTACTGATCGTATTAGCGTTGTATTCCTCTAGAGATGGTGGTTATGGTGCAATATTTACGCACTGGTTCTGGCTCTAATGCAGTTTTCACTTGTGATGGTTCAACTGCTGTTTTTCTGAACAGATAATGGTTTTGGTGCTTTATGTATGTGCTTGTGAAGACTCTTGTGTTTTCTTCATTTACTGATGATGGTTCTGTATTTATGTACGGATTGTGTTTCTGGTTTTGTATTCATGTACTGGTGATGTATTAGGTGCTGTATTCATGGACAGATGGAGTTTCAGGCACTGTATTCTTAAAAAAAAGGGTGGTTTTGGTGCTGTATTCACGTAGTGATGAAGATTCTGGTGCTATTTTCACATACTGATGATGGGTCTGGTATAGTTTTCCGGTATAAATGGTGGTTTTCTTGCAGCATTTGCACGCTGTTTTTGATTGCGATCATGTACAAATATAGCAATTCATTACCTGTCAGATGACACGCTGCTTGACTATTTTAATAAAGTAGTGTAGAACATCTACTACAATATCTGCAGGAAAATACATCATTCTGTTCTTGGATGATGGAAGGGCTTCTAATTAAGTGTGGGCTGGGAAAGGAGTGTCATCTGTAAAAAAAGGGACATGACTTCCCTCATGCCTGGTAACAATTTGAATTCCACCCCTACATTTTAGGATGCATCTCCTGTTGATTAACAGTAGATAATTAATCACAAGAAATGATACAATCTTGCTCGG
>JARQOD010011036.1:0-24982 GCA_033576555.1 Oophaga sylvatica
TGTTCCTGTCTGCTTTCCTCGGGGCCTTTTCCTCCCGTCTCGTAAGGCTAGTAGCAAGTTTGTATGGAGAACGTCGAGGCTAGTATACATTTTAACATGTGTCATGCCATGAATAAAGGGGTACTAGCCTGAATGATCTAAAAAAAATACCATCAGTCTACAATTCTTACGAGAGCAGTGGACTGGTTCAGGTTTGTGGATCATAAGCAATGGGTGAAACTGGAAGGGGACCTCTCTCCCTGGACACTCACATTTTACCTTGGATAGAGAAAATACATGTACAACTAAACAATTACCAATACTCACTCAACACTTTTTGCAAACATGGGAGCAAGTCTTAATCTCATCATCAATGTCATGTAGGTTGAGTCCATTAACGCCCTTGTCTGACAACCCAGATTTCCCCCTGCTTCAGGTGCGGACTCCTTTCTAATCTGGGACAGATCCAATGGGTCAGATTGAGACATATTCTCATGGGATCAGGCTCTTTTCCTTTCTTTACAGAACTTGATTGATCTTGTCCAGGTAGGCGTCTCTCCTGACTGGATTATTTCCAGCTCAGGTCATTTATAAATTCTCACATACCTCTAACTAGTATAAAGGATGAACTCTGTTTGAAACCTTAATCACTCAAGTAGGTCCTTGTACTAAATTTCTATCTTGCATATACAAAGTAACACAAAAAGACACTTGCAATGACTGTAATGTATGTAGTACAGTTCATATAGCGTCTTGTGCTTGGGTGCGATGAAAATACATGAGACACAGGTTTGATATAGAAAGTCTTGTATTACTTCATACAAGTTGGCAAAAATAGTCACACAGTTTGCAGACACAGAAGCAGGAGACACAGCAGGCCAGAGTAATCTAAGCTCAGCAATCACTCTCCACAACAGGTTCAGGATCTTCTTCTCTGTTACCGTAAGTCCATGCAAACGTGGGTCTTTCAAAGAGCAGGGTTCAGAGTCCACAAGTGCTTCAGAGTTCCTCAGTAGGAATAGCTGGAGTACAAGGTCCAAGGCTTTAGGAGTCAGGTCACAGGTTCACTGCAGGCTAGATTCTGAAGCACTGATTGCTCAGCTGTGGCTGCTTAAGAAGCAAAAGGAGAGAATCAGGGCGGGAACATGCAAGCTGGAAACTCCATTTTGACTGAGGGCAAGATAGCTGCAGCAAGACAGAAAGTAAAATGGCTGACGAACAAACTGAGTTTCAGGAACATGTACACAGAACCTTACATTACTCCCCCCTTAGGGACAACCTCCGGATGACCTCAGGCCAGGCTTGTGTGGGTACCTCTGATGAAACTGACGGAGCAAGCGAGGAGCATTAACGTTATTGACTGGTTCCCATGAGTTGTCCTCCACTGGGTAGCCCTGCCATTTAATCAGATATTGTAACTGATTTCTATACAACCTGGAATCTAAAATCCTTTCCACCACAAATTCTTCCTGACCATCGACTAGCACTGGGTCAGGGCAAGGAGAAGAACGTCCAGGAAACGTATTGGGTTCGCAGCCTTTAGTAGGGATACATGAAAGACAGGGTGAATTCTCATAGTTCTGGGCAGTTGAAGACGACAAGCAACGGCACTTATAATTTTACTGATTTTATAGGTCCAATGTACTTATGTCCCAACTTAGACGATGGAATCCTTAACTTAAGATTTCTGGTTGACAGCCAGACCAAGTCTCCTACCTTGAAAGCTGGTGCAGGTTTACGAAATTTATCTGCTGCTTTCTTGTACCTTTCCTGAGCCGATTCCAGATTCTCCTTAGAAGATCCATATTCTTCTGTAAAGACGTGATTCTTTCAGCCACTGCTGGTAAAGGCGTTTCTATGGGAAATCGTGGTAGAATGTTAGGATGATAACCTAGATTAGAGTAAAAAGGAGACTGCTTAGTGGAGGCACTCTGAGAGTTGTTATACGAGAACTCAGCTAATGGAAGTAGATCCACCCAATCATCCTGTAGGTGGCAGATAAAGCAGCGGAGATACTGCTCCAGGTTTGATTGGTTCGTTCGGTCTGTCCATTAGTCTGGGGATGAAAAGCAGAAGAAAGGTTTACTTTAATGTCCAATGCTGCACAGAAATTTTGCCAAAACCTAGAAGTGAATTGCACCCCTCGATCCGAAATAACCTCATCCGGTACTCCATGTAAGCGAAACACATCTTTAATCATCAAATCTGATGTCTGTTTTGCAGTGGGTAAGCCGACACAAGGGATAAAATGAGCTGCCTTTGTTAGACGGTCAACCACCACTAGAATGGTGTTCTTCCCTTGAGAGGTTGGTAACTCCACAATGAAGTCCATAGAAATGGATCCCCACGGGCGGGACGGGGTGGGAAGAGGCTGTAACAGACCAGTTGGTGAGGAGCGAGGTGTTTTGCATCTTGCACAGACTTCACATGAAGTGACATAGTTTAAAACATCCTTCCTGCAAGTGGGCCACCAAAAGAAACGAGAGAGAAATTCCTGTGTCTTTAGAATTCCTCTATGCCCAGTTATCTTGGAATCGTGAATGAGTTGCAATACTCTCAATCTGACTGTTTCAGGAATATACAGGCGTTGTCCCTGAATCCACACACCATTCTTAAAGACAAGACTTACGTCCCTTGGGGGTTGTGCCAAAAAGGAATCCGCATGGTATGCTTCCTTGATGTCCTTAAGTAGGTCTTGATTATGAATTACTCCTAGGAATCTAGAGTCAGGAAGAATAGTCTTAGGAGGAGTAATTGGACGTGTCTCTGCTGAGTAAATCCTAGAGAGTGCATCAGCCTTTCCATTGCGCGATCCTGGTCTATAAGAAATGATAAAATTAAATTGGTTTAAGAAAAGATTCCAGCGAGCCTGGCGAGGAGTCAGGCACTTAGCCGACCTGATAAACTCAAGGTTACGATGGTCTGTCAGGACGACTATTTGCTGTGCAGCTCCCTGAAGAAGGTGTCTCCATTCTTTGAAGGCGGCAATAATGGCCAACAACTCTCTATTGCCCACATCGTAGTTCCTCTCAGCCGAAGACAACTGCTGGGAAAAGAAGGCACAGGGATGCAAGACATTCTTCTCACCTGTTCTCTGAGAGAGTATAGCTCCAACGGCACAGTCTGAAGCATCCACCTCTATTATGAAGGCAAGCTCGGGGTTGGGATGTACTAAGATAGGTGCGGTGGTAAATTTATCTTTTAGACGGGAAAATGCTTCCTGGGCTTGGGGAGTCCAGGAGAACCTAGACTCTTTCCGGGTAAGTTGGGTGATAGGTGACACTACCTGAGAAAATTTCTAATGAAACGTCTATAGAAGTTGGCAAACCCGATGAAGCGCTGTACCTCCTTCACATTTCTAGGACTTGGCCAATCCTTGATGGCTTGGGTTTTGCTTCCATCCATACTAATTCCTTGTGTAGAAAGTACATACCCCAGAAATTGAATTTCGGTCCTATGGAATTCACACTTTTCAAGTTTGATGTAAAGATGATTTTGTCTTAGACGTTCCAAGACCATTCTCACATGTCCATAATGTTCCTCTGTGGAGTTAGAAAAAATTAGAATATCATCCAAATAAATTACCACGAATGTATCTAGGAGATCCCTGAAGATGTCATTCACCAAGTGTTGGAAAGTGGCTGGGGCGGTACTCAGACCAAAAGGCATAACTAGATATTCAAAGTGTCCATAGCGTGACCTGAATGCAGTCTTCCATTCATCCCCAGGTCTAATACGGACTAAGTTATAGGCCCCACGAAGATCTAGTTTAGAGAAAATTTTGGCATGTCGCACTCTCTCCAATAACTCAGGGATTAAAGGCAATGGATAACGGTTTCTAATAGTAACCTTATTGAGTTCCCTATAGTCTACGCATGGTCTCAGAGATCCATCTTTCTTCTTTACAAAGAAGATGGGTGCACCTGCAGGAGATGAAGAGGGGCGTATGAAGCCCTTGGCTAGATTTTCGTCTATGTAATCCTTTAAAGCCTTTAGCTCGGGCCCCGCCAGGGGGTAGATCTTACCAAAAGGTATCTCTGCTCCAGGCAATAATTCAATTGGACAATCATATGGACGGTGAGGAGGAAGCTGGTCAGCGTTCTTCTTGTCACATAAATCCACATAGTCCTGGTATACAGCTGGTAGTTCAGGGACTGACATGGTTCCTTTAGGAACAGAGCAAGCTGAAACTTTTGGACTCATCTGTTTCTCTGGAAAGTGTAATTCCTTGGTCTCCCAGTTAATGGTAGGATTCTGAGCCTGCAGCCATGGTAGCCCTAGAATAATGGGAAAGTGGGGAGAAGAGATAAGCATAAAGGACAGTTTCTCTTGATGATCTTTACCCATAAGAACCCTCAAAGGCTCTGTTTCCTGATCCACTGGTCCAGAGGTCAGCAGGGAGCCATCCACAGTTTCCATCTGTACTGGAGTAGCCTTCTTCACTGAACGTATCCCCTGTTTCAGAGCAAAGGAGACATCCATAAAATTTCCACTTGCCCCTGAGTCGATCATAGCAGAGCTAGACACCCAAGCTGAGTCAACCCAGAGTTTGATGGAAAGAAAGCAATGAGAATTGTTTTTCTTACAACTCAGCTGGGACACCGCTGAGGAAACTTGAAAAATGGCAGCGTTTACACAGTCAACGTCCTCAGAGGTAACGGAGTTTAAGTCCGAGAAATCAAGATCTGTTGCTGCAGATCTCTCTGGAGCCTGAGGCTCGGACCTGACAGATCCCCTCTCGCAACACTCACAATGAATGAGTGCTGCAGTAGTCTTACGAGAACGGCTGGGGCAGTTTATAATGAAGTGCCCTGACTTACCACAATAGAAACATAGATTCTCCTTAAAACGATGTTCCTTGCGTGCATCACTAACCCGTCGTTGTAAAGAGTCTACCTGCATGGGTTCAGGTTCAGGTTCCCGTGTAATCCTACTCAAAGGTTCCTTAGCTGGAGAGGAAGGTAGGAAAAGGTTAGTGCGATTGCTTTCGAACCATCTCTCTTGCCTGCGTTCAGTCAGACGAGTATCAATACGGATGCAGTAGTTAATAAAGTCACCTAACGCAGTGGGAGGGTCGGCACGAGCAAGTTCATCCTTAATCAGTGGAGATAACCCCTTTCGAAAAATAGATTTTTTGGCAGAACTGTCCCAGGTGGTATCAAGGGCCCATCTCCTGAAATCCAAGGCATATTCAGCTACCGAGTGCTTACCTTGGCGCAAAGCTAACATGGCTGCTTCAGCTGTTGCACCTCGATTGGGGTCATCAAACACCTGCCCCATGGCTGAAATAAAAGCATCAAGGTGATTCAAACAATCATCCTCAGTCTCAATCAGAGGGTTTGCCCACATCAAAGCCTTGTTGGTAAGCAACATAATTATAGTAAGCACCTTAGATCGTTCAGTGGGAAATTGTGAAGCATGTGCAGAAAAAAAAAGATTGCATTGATTAATAAATCCCCTGAATTTCTCACGTTCACCGCCAAAACGAAAAGGGGGCAACTTGGGAATCCCAGAACTCGGGGCTACGGCAGGAGCCTGGACTCGCTCTTCTAGAACCTCAATCCTGGCTCGCAAATCCTGGGCAGTCTGTCCAAACACTTGCAAATTGTGATTAGTGAGGTCCTGTAGGCTTGAAAAACGGGTCTTTATATTCTGCAAATCTGCAAGGATATTATCAGTCACTCCGCAAAGTTCCTTTATGCGGGCCTCCATTTTCCAGATCTTTTAAGACAGGAGTACTGGAAGAAGAGGAGAGGAGAAAAAAAAAACAATAGTGTTTACCTGTGGTAACACTGCAGAGAGAAAAAAAAATTAAGGGAACTGCTCACCTGGAATGGTTGTGAGAAGTCACAACCACTATCATCACAGAAAGTTCACCCGGACATCTGATATCCACAGTTACAGCAGACAAAAAAGAGAAAAGAAAAAAAAAAAAACAATAGTGTTTACCTGTGGTAACACTGCAGAAAAAAAAAACACTTAAGGGAATTGCTCACCTGGAATGGTTGTGAGAAGTCACAACCACTGTCATCACAGAAAGTACAACCGGACATCCGATATCCACAGTTACAGCAGACACAGCCTTTCCAGACCCAGCAGACACTAACGTTTTGGCTTCAGAATCTTGTAATGTATGTAGTACAGTTCATATAGCGTCTTGTGCTTGGGTGCGATGAAAATACATGAGACACAGGTTTGATATAGAAAGTCTTGTATTACTTCATACAAGTTGGCAAAAATAGTCACACAGTTTGCAGACACAGAAGCAGGAGACACAGCAGGCCAGAGTAATCTAAGCTCAGCAATCACTCTCCACAACAGGTTCAGGATCTTCTTCTCTGTTACCGTAAGTCCATGCAAACGTGGGTCTTTCAAAGAGCAGGGTTCAGAGTCCACAAGTGCTTCAGAGTTCCTCAGTAGGAATAGCTGGAGTACAAGGTCCAAGGCTTTAGGAGTCAGGTCACAGGTTCACTGCAGGCTAGATTCTGAAGCACTGATTGCTCAGCTGTGGCTGCTTAAGAAGCAAAAGGAGAGAATCAGGGCGGGAACATGCAAGCTGGAAACTCCATTTTGACTGAGGGCAAGATAGCTGCAGCAAGACAGAAAGTAAAATGGCTGACGAACAAACTGAGTTTCAGGAACATGTACACAGAACCTTACAATGACCCCTACCCTTTACTGGGGCTTGAAGAATTGAATAGTCACATTTCAAAGGAGGATTGGCAAAAAGCATTCACACTCTTACACAAATTATCTATTACTTGCCCTGCTCAGGAGAAAAACTATAAGATTCTGTTTAGTTAGTACCGTTGTCCCGCTATGCTACATATCATCTTCCCCTCTGTGTCGGACTTGTGCCGGTCATGTAGTGGTACAGCCGGGACCAATTCACATATAAGGTGGGAATGTCCATTGCTTTCTGGGTTATGGAATTCAATTTTTTCACACTACAATAGTTTCCCGTGTAGCAGAGTCACACCCTCCCCTCAAATAGGCATACTTTTCATTACTCCCGATTCAATCTCAAAGGCAAAGAAAGATATCCTTAGGCACTTTCTAAGTTATTAAGTCAATTATTCCAACGTCATTGGAAATCCACAAAAACTCCCACTTTGGGTGAATGGGTGAAAGAGGTTAGTAATATTATGAAAATGGAAAACATGATTACACATGATAACAATCCCCTTTAAGCTTTTTATTGCTAAGGAACATGTTGGATATTATTCAGTGAGGGGAATGACCTGGCTATCTGGTAGTGAGGAAAAAATACTTCTCTGAAGTACTGGTTTCAATAAGTCGTGTTTTTCTTTTTTTTGTTCCCTCCTCTACCTCGTTTTCATTCCCATTCTTTCTATTTCAACCCTCCTTTCTTTTTCATATTCTTCTAGCACACACATAATTATTTAGTTCGTTAGAGCTCATATTAATAACTCATGTGAGGCAGTGAGGGGGATCATATGAGAGGGTCGATATGTATCCCCTAGGATGCCCATAGAAGCATATTGAGGCCACTGGAGTGCATTGCAGTCAGGGGCATAGCTGTGGTTGCAGTGCAGAATAAAAGTGTGGACCTGGTCAAGTCATTTGGCCAAGGCAATGTTTAGGAAATCCCGTTAAGGGCTTTTATTTTTGTTGTGAACTACAGGATGGTAGAGGGACAGTTCACTACCTCCAGCTGTGTCTTACAAGTGGCCCATGGCTACAGATACCACTTTAAAAACTTTGCAGCAAACGGTTGGGTGTGTCAGTGTTGGTTTGCAAGCTGCAGGGCAGGTGGCTCTGCAGCATCTGGCTTATGTGTGTAGTCAACACAGAGCCAAGGGAAGCGAACGCCTGGTGCCCCCACAGCGTGACACAGTGGTGCAGTCATCCTTGGCAATCGGTCTCGGATACGGACTGTTTCTATGCCCGGCTACGACCTGGAAGATAGCAGTTGTTTTCATTTGTAAGTTTTGTACATTAAAGACATTTTTTGCTTTGAACGTTAATGTGTCACTGCCTCATTGCCGCACATTGTGAATAACACCGCACTACAACTTGGTGGAGAACGTGGGCAATGTGAACTGAGGCATACTCCAATGCCCTCTGCATGTCGGTTATTAGTCGGCAACACTGCAGCCCAAGCCTGCTGACAAGATGGAGGAAATACTAAGACAGTTGGCCCTCTCTCAAGCACAACAGCAAAAGTTGCAGGAGTTTCAGCAGCAGCATATACAGCAGCAGCAGACCAACAATTTGATTCTACAACAGATTGCGGCTCTGTGAGAGACATCCTCCCCAGTGACCTTGGTTCAGTCGGAGGACCAGTATAAAGTACGGTCAGCCTTGATGAAGTTGAGTCCTGAGAACGATATGGAAGCCTTCCTCACCGTGTTCGAGCACACAGCAGAGCGGGAGAGCTTGCCGATGTCCCAGTGGACTGAAGTGGTGGCCTCCTTCCTGACGTGAGATGCCCAGAAGTCCTACTTGGACCTCAGTCAGGACGATGCATTGGACTATGAGAAGCTGAGAGGGGAGATCCTTGCCCAACTGGGGATGAATACTTGTGCGGGCTCAGCGAGTGTTTCAGCGGTCCTTCGCGGAGTTTCACCCCGCAGGTCTCAGGCATATGACTTGCTGCAGCTGATAAAAAATGGCTTCAGCCTGAGACCTTAACCCCTTTCCAGATGGTAGAGAGGATGGTGGTCAACCGGCTGTTGATGGCTCTGCCAGCAGCTATACAGTGTTGGATGGGGCAAGGGGCACTCTGGACCAAGTTGTTGGACTGATTGAGTAGTATACAGCCACTCAGGACTTTATATGGGACTCTGCTCCACTTCAGCTATCACGTACGGCCCCTCAGCCAGCCTGGGAAAAGTCTACTACCTCTCGCTGGGGACGGACAGCCCTGAGTCCATACTGAGTGGGTTCCCTGTGGTGAGAGTGGCTGGAGACTAGGTTCTCCTAAAACGGTCTCCAAGACTAACAGTGCTGTCAATATCAGGTGCTGGCATTGCCAAGTGCCCGGACATGTGGCTGCCAACTGCCCCCTAATGGCTTAACCTATTGACTGCAGGTTTACTCACAGGGTCTCGATGTATGCCCAGCCAGTTTGCACTGCAACTCCAGGCCCTGCAGGCAGCGAACACCAACTGTGCCAGGTACTTGTCAACCAATGCCAATCGGAGGATCTCTTGGACTTGGGTAGCCTAGTGACTCTGGTCCATGGGCCACTAGTTGCAGGGGATAACCCCAATGGTCGGAAAATGTGGGGGGTTGTATTAACACATGAGGACCTCTGAGAATACCCGACAGCGGGACTGTATTGGGAAGAGACTTGCCCCTGTTTTGGTCCCTGTGGGAGATCCGAGTTAACCCTCCCATGGTAAATGTCATTCCGGGCATGAGAAAGGGTGGTGGTTATAAATGGGGTCAGGACCGCCATCAGGGCATTACTGTCCTGACTGGCATATGGGGCCCGATGAGCAGAGGGGGCCTGCATCAAGCCACATCTCTTCTGCTCATCGAGCCCTAGCCGATGTAGGTTGGATGCAGGTTCAGTTAACTCTATTCCGCGTAGCCGGGCAATCGGAGGCTGGCAGCTGATGTCAGCGTGCATGACGCTGATGTATGATGTCATTGTCATTCGACGGCAAGTGCGTGCTTGAACTGCATGGAGGGAACATCGCCGCAGGAACTCGGCCAGGTAAAGAGAAAGGTTTTTTTTATTGAAAGCGGCACGGGGCAGGATGGGAGACACAGGGGGCAGAATGGAGAAACAGGGCAGGATATAGACACAGGGGGCAGAATGGAGACACAGGGGGCAGAATGGAGACACAGGGAGCAGAACGGAGACACGGGGAAGTATGGAGACACAGGGGAAGGATGGAGACACAGGGGGCAGAATGGAGACACAGTGGGCAGGATGGAGATTGTAACGGTTGCGCCAAGACTGG
Source organism: Oophaga sylvatica (assembly GCA_033576555.1). Classification (NCBI taxonomy): domain Eukaryota; kingdom Metazoa; phylum Chordata; class Amphibia; order Anura; family Dendrobatidae; genus Oophaga; species Oophaga sylvatica. The sequence continues at coordinate 9,915 of JARQOD010011036.1, forward strand.
TTGGCGCGAGCGAGAATTGTGGCCCCACTGTGCCACAAACCAGACTACCTTGGAGAGGCATGACTAAGCAGCTACCTTGGTGTTCACTGGAGCCTTTAGTGGCGAGGTCAGACTTGTGCGGAAGGTAGCTGCCAGGTGCCACTCCAGGGCGTTGTCTGGCTGTAACAGCTGACTGACTAGGGAACAGAACACCAATGACAGGTGTGGGCAAGTACAGACGGGCACGACTGGTACTCTGGCAGGCAGGGCTGGCACTCTGGCAGGCAGGCGGGCACGGCTGGCACTCTGGCAGGCAGGCGGGCACGGCTGGCACTCTGGCAGGCAGGCGGGCACTGCTGGCACTCTGGCAGGCAGGCGGGCATGGCTGGCACTCTGGCAGGCAGGCGGGCACAAATTGGACTGGAGGAAACGGAACCAGGATCACAGGCATGTACGAGTAAGACAAGGGAGCAGGTAGGAACCAGTTCAGACTAGAGCGACAGGAACTGTTAGGAACCAGTTCAAACTAGAAGGGCAAAGACGCACAGAATGCGGAGCAAGAGCGAGCAGAGCTGTGGGATGCAGAACAGGAGTAGAGCAGAACCAGGACGTGCAACAGGACGAACGGAACCACAGGGTGCGAACGGGAGCAGGGCAGAGCCCAGGGTGCGGAGGGAGCGGCGGAGCCACGGGCGAGCGGGAGCAGAGCGAGCCCAGGGTGCGGAGCGGGAGAGCAGGGCGGAGCCACAGGGTGCGGAGCGGGAGAGCAGAGCAGAACCGATAAACACAAGTACTTGCAGTGAAATACCAAGTGAACACCAGGGACACTATCATTGTGCAGCGACAACCAGATAGAGACATGTGCCGGTACGGAATCTGTGAGCAAGAGGAGTAGACATAAGGATAGACACAGCAGTATAAGGAAGGCTAAAGACAAGAATGCAAACAGGTTCGGGTATAGGACTTAGTTCAGACAAGGACAGACATGAGAACAAGTTCAGGACTAAGGATTCAGGCCTGGGTATGCTGCCCCCAGGGTGGCGGAAAACAAGACACAAAGAGCACAGAAACAGGCCTAGATATGCAGCCTCCTGGGAGGCGGAAAAACAGGACAGGACCTGGCAACTCAGTAGCAGAATACAGACTGAGAGAGTTTGTTGCACAGGTATCTCCCTATGGGTGGAGATGCCTTAAGTACCCAGTATATCTTGGTAATAGGCTGGGGACATATTAGGAGAGTGCACACAGTCTCTATAAGACTCAGAAAGTGCTGGCGCCGCTGCCCGAAGCATACAGCCAGGAAGTATGCACACAGCAAGCCAAGGACATGAGGTTCACAGCATGGAGCAGGCAGAGGGCAGAACTCACAGCATGGCCCGGAGGGGTAAGTAAAATGGTGTATCTGCCTGATGGGAGATGGAAAGCCATGCAGTGATCCCAGCAGGGACGTTAATGAGACACAGGGGGCAGGATGGAGACAGATGGGGCAGGATCATGGGGCAGGATGGAGACAGATGGGGCAGGATCATGGAGCAGTATGGAGACACATGATGCAGGATCATGGGCAGGATGGATACAATGGAGACAGATAGAGCAGTGTTGTGAATGGGTTTGAGATGAGTTCTGAGCAGAGGCTCCCTCTGGTGGTTACAAGCGGTACTAGTGAGGATTGTGAGGACTGGGAATCAGGTGTTACTGATTGGTCTTATTTAAGGGAATCATTTTCCCATCAGGGTTGCCGGTGATCAATTGTTCTGGTCTGAATCCTTCTTTCCAGTTTCCCTTGTAGCCTGCTGTGTCATGTCTGCATCTCCTGCTATCAGATAAGACAATTTCTTATTTTGTGTTTTTGCTATATTTTTGCATTTGGTCCTGCACTTCTGTGGGGGCCTTCAGGGTCCCCTCCGGGGGCTTTTGCCCTCTCAGTTTAGTTCAGCCACTGTGTTTTGTACTTTTGCTTTTTCCAGTTTTTTCAGTGGCTGCTGTTTTTGTTACACCAGAGAACTAATTTAGGTGGTAGAGGTCGTGTGATCTCAGGTGATTTTGAAATTAGTAGAGTTGGTGTTTTTCAGGGTTTTCTGAGATTGCAGTAAGTACCCTTCCTGTCCTTTTCTATTTAGATAGTTTGGGCCCCAGCGTTTGCTCATACTATTTTCTTTCTGTGTCAGTATTTCCTCTTGTCTAACCGCCATTACATGTTTGGGGGCTTTCTATTGTCTTTGGGGTTCTGCTACGGGGCAGATAGCTTTCCTATTTCTATCTTTAGGTGTAGTTAGTTTCTCAGGCTGTGACGAGGCGTCTAGGACCAACGTAGGAACGCTCCACGGCTGCCTCTAGTTGCGGTGGTTAGTCAGGGTACTGCAATCTCATAGATTCCAACTGCTCTGGTGTATTTCCTTTTTTGCCTGCACTCCTCAGCTACCGTAACATAACAGTATCACCGGCCCTAAAAATTGTATGGTACTCACAGAAGGGAAAAAATATTTTGAAGGAAGAAAAGTTGTCAGAGATATTTTTCTGTTTGTTGCATTTTTTTTTTTTTTTTTCCCTCTGTATCTCTGGGTGCTGGGGAGGATCTTTTCTCCCAATGGAGTTTGCACAGTTGTCTGGCCGTGTGGATCAGCTTGCCACTGAGGTTCAGAGTATTGCTACCTATCTTGCTAGGTTGCCTGTTGTGGAACCCAGGATCCCCATGCCAGATTTGTTTTTAGGGGATCGAGCTAAGTTTCAGAATTTCAAAAATAATTGTAAATTGTTTCTTGCCTTAAAATCTAAGTCCTCAGGAAACGCAGCGCAGCAGGTTCAAATTATCATCTCTCTCCTGCGCGGCGATCCTCAGGATTGGCTTTTTCCCTGATACCTGGGGATCCTGTTTTGAGTGATGTTGATGCATTTTTTCAGGCTTTGGGGTTATTGTACGATGAGCCTAATGTCACTGATCAAGCTGAAAAAGCCTTGTTGGCATTAAATCAGGGGCTTGATGACGCTGAGTTATACTGTCAGAGATTCCGTAGGTGGGCAGTCCTGACCAAATGGAATGACGACGCTTTGGCGGCCCTTTTCCGGAAGGGTCTGTCGGATAATGTAAAGGATGTTATGGTGGGATTCCCTGTCCCCTCTGGTCTCAATGATTCTATGTCATTGGCGATTCAAATTGACAGACGTTTGCGTGAGCGGAGAAGTATGCGTGGAGTGGTGTTGCCTTGCGAGCCAGCTGCTGAGCCCATGCAGTGTGATGGAGTGGTGTCTGGGGCACAGCGTCATGAGTTTCGAAAGCGCAATGGGTTATGTTTCTACTGTGGTGATGCCTCTCATGCTATTTCAGTCTGCCCTAAGCGGGGAAGACATTTTGCACGCTCAGTTGTCTTGGGTAGTGTTCAGACTAAGTTTTTATTAACTGTTACTCTGATATGCTCTCTGTCCTCATTTTCTGCTCAGGCTTTCGTGATTCTGGAGCAGCTATTAACCTGATGGATTATGATTTTGCTAAACGTTGTGGGTTTTCCTTGATACCCCTACAGAAGTCTATTCCTTTACTGGGGATCGATTCTACCCCTTTGGCTGAGAATAAACCCCAGTTTTCTACTCAGGTGATAATGAGGGTTGAACCTGATCACCAGGAGTGCTGCAAATTTTTGGTTCTATATAATCTGCATGACATTATAGTGCTGGGTTTCCTTTGGTTACAGTCTCATAATCCTGTTTTGGATTGGAAATCTGTGTCTGTAACCAGTTGGGGCTGCCAATGTGTTAGTGCCAACACTCCTGTTTTTTCTGCCTCCCCCCAGGCTGAGGATGTTCCTGACTTTTTGTTTGATTTTTCTGATGTGTTTAGCGAAAGTAAATCTGCATCCTTACCTCCCCATAGGAGCTATGACTGCGCTATTGAATTAGTGCCAGGTAGTAAATTCCCTAAGGGTCGCCTTTTTAACTTGTCTGTACCTGAACATGACGCTATGCGATCTTATATCAAGGAATCATTGGAGAAGGGTCATATCAGACCATCCTCTTCACCCTTAGGTGCCGGTTTTTTCTTTGTGGCCAAAAAAGATGGTTCATTAAGGCCGTGTATTGATTATTGTCTCTTGAACAATATTACTGTGAAATATCAATACCCGTTACCCTTGATTTCTGACCTGTTTTCCAGGGTGAAAAACGCTACTTGGTTTACCAAGCTTGACCTCAGGGGGGCGTATAACCTTATTCGCATTAAGCACGGGGATGAATGGAAGACGGCATTTAACACCCCTGAAGGGCATTTTGAGTACCTTGTGATGCCCTTTGGGCTCACTAATGCTCCTTCCGTCTTCCAGTCCTTCATGAATGACATTTTCAGGGATTTTGTGGACAAGTTTCTGATTGTTTATTTGGATGATATCTTGATTTTTTCTAATGACTGGGACTCTCATGTGAAACATGTTCGAACTGTATTCCAGATTTTGAGAGAGAATGCTCTGTATGTGAAGGGATCAAAGTGTCTTTTTGGCGTACAGAAGATCTCATTTCTGGGATTCATTTTGTCCCCATCTGTTATTGAAATGGACCCGGTCAAGGTTCAGGCCATCTGTGATTGGGTCCAACCTACTTCATTAAAGGCTCTTCAGAGATTTTTGGGTTTTGCCAATTTTTATCGTAAATTTATTGGTAATTTCTCGGTTATTGTTAAACCATTAACTGATTTGACCAGAAAGGGTTCTGATGTGGTGAATTGGCCTCCTGAGGCAGTCTCTGCGTTTCAGGAACTTAAGCAGAGATTCACTTCTGCTCCTGTTCTACGGCAGCCTGATGTTTCTCTGCCATTTCAGGTGGAGGTTGATGCCTCTGAAATTGGGGCAGGTGCTGTTTTGTCCCAAAAAGATCCAGAGACCTCTAAATGTAACCCTTGTGCCTTTTTCTCTCGAAAATTTTCTCCTACTGAACGTAATTATGACGTGGGTAATCGGGAGTTATTGGCCATGAAGTGGGCTTTTGAAGAGTGGAGACATTGGCTGGAGGGAGCCAAACATCAGGTGGTGGTCCTTACGGACCATAAGAATCTGGTCTATCTGGAATCTGCCAAGCAACTCAATCCTAGACAGGCCAGGTGGGCCTTGTTTTTCACACGTTTTAATTTTGTGGTTTCCTTTCTTCCTGGCACTAAGAATGTTAAGGCGGATGCCCTCTCGAGGAGTTTCCTTGCGGACTCTCCTGAGCTATCTGATCCCTCTGTTATTTTGAAGGAGGGTGTAGTTCTTTCCGCCATCTCGCCCAATTTGAGACTTGCTCTGGAGGGGTGTCAGGAGGATAGGCCCGAGCGCTGCCCTGTTGGAAAATTGTTTGTCCCGGACCAATGGAAAAAGAGTGTGATGTCTGAGATTCATTGTTCCGCATTGGCTGGGCATCCCGGAATTTTTGGTACCAGAGACTTGGTTAGTCGGTCCTTTTGGTGGCCTACCTTGTCTCGCGATGTCAGGGAATTTGTGCAGTCCTGCGGGACTTGCTCTCGCTCCAAGCCTTGCTCTCGCTCTAGTGGTTTGTTGATGCCATTGCCTGTGCCCAAGAGACCATGGACCCATATCTCTATGGATTTCATTTCCGATCTTCCTGTTTCTCAGAGAATGACCACCATCTGGGTAATTTGTGATAGGTTTTCCAAAATGATACATCTTGTGCCATTACCTAAGTTGCCTTCCTCCTCTGAATTGGTGCCGTTGTTCCTTCAGCACGTGGTTCGTTTACACGGCATTCCTGAGAACATTGTGTCTGACAGAGGAGTCCAGTTTGTTTCCAGATTTTGGAGGACTTTTTGTTCTAAACTGTGTGTTCAATTGTCTTTCTCCTCGGCATTTCATCCTCAGACCAATGGTCAAACTGAGAGAACAAACCAGACATTGGAGACTTATCTAAGATGCTTTGTGTCTGCTGATCAGGATGACTGGGTCTCTTTTTTGCCTTTGGCTGAGTTTGCTCTTAATAATAGGGCTAGCTCTGCCACTTTGATGTCTCCGTTTTTCTGTAATTCTGGGTTTCACCCTCGATTTTCTTCAGGACAGACGGAGGCTTCTGTCTGTCCAGGTGTTGACTCTGTTGTTGAGCGTATGCAGCAGATTTGGGACCAGGTAGTGGAGAGGTTGTCCCTCTCTCAGGAGAAGGCCCAGCGGTTTGCTAACCGGCATAGGACTGATGGTCCTCGGTTTAAAGTGGGGGACTTGGTCTGGTTGTCCTCAAAGAATATTCCTATGAGAGTAGCATCTCCTAAATTTAAGCCTAGGTTCATTGGACCTTATAAGATCATGGAGATTATTAATCCTGTTTCTTTTCGTTTGCTTCTTCCAGGGACATTTAAGATCCATAACGTGTTCCACAAGTCCTTGTTGAAGAGGTTTGTTGAGCCAGTGGTTTCTGCTGCTGTGCCTCCTGACCCTGTTTTGGTTGAGGGCAATCTGGAGTATGTGGTTGAGAAAATATTGGATTCTCGTTTTTCTAGACGAAGACTCCAGTATTTGGTTAAATGGAGAGGTTATGGTCAGGAAGATAATTCTTGGGTGTTTGCTTCGGACATCCATGCTAGGAGACTTATCCGTGCGTATCATAGAACTCATCCTGACCGACCTGGTTGCTCAAATGAGGGTTCGGTGACCCCTCCTCAAGGGGGGGTACTGTTGTGAATGGGTTTGAGATGAGTTCTGAGCAGAGGCTCCCTCTGGTGGTTACAAGCGGTACTAGTGAGGATTGTGAGGACTGGGAATCAGGTGTTACTGATTGGTCTTATTTAAGGGAATCATTTTCCCATCAGGGTTGCTGGTGATCAATTGTTCTGGTCTGAATCCTTCTTTCCAGTTTCCCTTGTAGCCTGCTGTGTCGTGTCTGCATCTCCTGCTATCAGATAAGACAATTTCTTATTTTGTGTTTTTGCTATATTTTTGCATTTGGTCCTGCACTTCTGTGGGGGCCTTCAGGGTCCCCTCCGGGGGCTTTTGCCCTCTCAGTTTAGTTCAGCCACTGTGTTTTGTACTTTTGCTTTTTCCAGTTTTTTCAGTGGCTGCTGTTTTTGTTACACCAGAGAACTAATTTAGGTGGTAGAGGTCGTGTGATCTCAGGTGATTTTGAAATTAGTAGAGTTGGTGTTTTTCAGGGTTTTCTGAGATTGCAGTAAGTACCCTTCCTGTCCTTTTCTATTTAGATAGTTTGGGCCCCAGCGTTTGCTCATACTATTTTCTTTCTGTGTCAGTATTTCCTCTTGTCTAACCGCCATTACATGTTTGGGGGCTTTCTATTGTCTTTGGGGTTCTGCTACGGGGCAGATAGCTTTCCTATTTCTATCTTTAGGTGTAGTTAGTTTCTCAGGCTGTGACGAGGCGTCTAGGACCAACGTAGGAACGCTCCACGGCTGCCTCTAGTTGCGGTGGTTAGTCAGGGTACTGCAATCTCATAGATTCCAACTGCTCTGGTGTATTTCCTTTTTTGCCTGCACTCCTCAGCTACCGTAACATAACAGAGCAGGATCACAGGGCAGATGGGGCAGGATCATGGGACAGATGGGGCAGGATCACGGAACAGATGGGACATCACATGGTGGCATAATGGATACTCATGAGGGCAGGATAGGAGAAGATATGAGGGCAGGATGGGAGAACATATGGCTGGAGCCAGAAATGAAACACACAGGGGCCAGGATGTGGCATATTATTACCATTAGGGCTAATTAAGGGGTATTATTACTGCAGTCATGTATTTATTTTATTTTTTGAGGAAACTGTTTTAAATGGGGGGGCGGTCCTGTTACTGTGCAGAGCGACACTATGTTGCCTTATTTTTCATCTGGTGTAGTTTAGAAGTTGGGAAAAAATTAAGTAATGTGTTCTGCAAGCGGTGCTCTAGATAACTGTTATTTCCTGCAGAGATGAGCCCCAGCTGGAAGAAGTGATGGTGGTCTGTGTTGGATGAAGATGAAAAGCAAAGATGAAGGACTTCACCTAGAGATGTCACTGGTGAGTCAGTGTGTTACCTGTACACTGACACTATACACTGTATACTATATACAGCAGTCCTGTGTACAATGTCACCAGTAGAGTTGAGCGATACTTTCCGATATCCAAAAGTATCGGAATCGGAATGGTATCGCCGATACCCAAAAAATATCGGCGATACCCGATACCGATACCGGAAGTCCAATGTAAGTCTATGGGAACAAAATATCGAAATTAAAAAAACCCCATTCTTGCCTTGTAGGTTAATTGTACATGAAGGAAAACAACAAAGAGTAATGTAGAATGTATTGGGGGAGGTTGAGGAGACATTAAAGGCATAGATGTTTAACCCAATCCAATGGAATAGCATTAATTTTTTTTTTTAGGAAATACGTTCGGATTGACGAAGAAATTGACAATGTTGTTAACCTTTTTTCTATTTTGGCAAATATGTATGTTTCACAACTTCCATGCTCTTCACCTTTTTAACTTTTGCCACACTTTCTCCTTCATAATCTTCAGCAGCATCATCTTTGTCATCAAATTATTCTTCATCTTCACCTTCTTTATCTCTTCTAAAACTTCTTGCTTTTCATCTTTTTGTTAACATTACTCATATTGTTCTTTTTAAACTATTATTCTTCTTCATATTATAGTCCTTCATCTTCTTCATCATATTCTTATTTGTGACAGAGATTCCTGTACTTGTAATCTGTAAAAGTATGATTTTTTCATCGTTCCGTTCTTGCTGCCACAAAAGATTTAAATTACAACAGTATTTGTCCGTGTTCAGTTTAGCCTGCAGCATCAGGCATTTACCAGGGGCACCACGAGGAGGAACGGACTCCCCCCATACACTGCTTAGTCTTCTTCTGCTTATAATTTAGAGCATATATTTTGCTCTTCATTTTGGTCTTATACTTCATGTTCTTCTGCTTTTAGATCTTCTGCTTATTGTTCTTGTGTCTCTTGTTCTGTATCTTGTATTTGTAGCACAACCTTGTACCAGCTGATGTTACTGGGACACGGTTCCTAAGCAGGAGGTACCTGTGCTCCAAAGCACTACCAAGGACCAGCAGACGTTGCTGGAACTCGGATACGGAGATGGAGGCACCTAGGCCAAAGGCACTGCGGAGAACCAGTTGACGGTACTGGAACCCGGACGGGTAGCAGAAGGTACAAGAGCCAATGCAAGTAACGAGGACCAGCTGACTGTGCTGGAACCCGGAGGGGCAGCAGAAGGAAAAGAGCCAATGGCACAACCGAGGACCAGCTGACGTTACTGGGACACGGTTACTAAGTAGGAGGTACCTGTGCTCAAAGCACTACCAAGGACCAGCAGACGTTGCAGGAACTCGGATACCGAGATGGAGGCACCTAGGCCAAAGGCACTGCGGAGAACCAGTTGACGGTACTGGAACCCGGACGGGTAGCAGAAGGTACAAGAGCCAATGCAAGTAACGAGGACCAGCTGACTGTGCTGGAACCCGGAGGGGCAGCAGAAGGAAAAGAGCCAATGGCACAACCGAGGACCTGCTGACGTTACTGGGACACGGTTACTAAGCAGGAGGTACCTGTGCTCCAGAGCACTACCAAGGACCAGCAGACGTTGCTGGAACTCGGATACCGAGATGGAGGCACCTAGGCCAAAGGCACTGTGGAGAACCAGCTGACGGTACTGGAACTCGGACGGGTACCATAAGGCACCCATGAAAATGTAAGTTGACAGGCTGCAAGCCGTCTGCAGTTACCAAATCACACAGTCCTACAGTGGGTGCTTGTCCTATTTTCACAACGGAAAGAGCCTTTATTTACATATCCCACAGCACACATAGGAATCACCTAAACTGGAGGCACCATAGAGTCGGATAACCGGAATGCAACATGACAGGACAACTTATTGGAGGCTAATTTACGTTGACACTGCCAGGAAACAGCTGTCGTGCTGTAACCAGGGTGGGCATGAGTCAGTACCCGTGCCAATTACTTCCGAGCAACAACTGGCGGTGTTGGAGCCCAGGGATGAGAGGAGGACAGGGTGGAGGCAGCATGACTTTTTGTCGTACACACAGCAGGGGAACAGCTGCCATTACTCAACCCCAGTAACACAGGAGCAAGTGTTGACTGTGCTAACAGCACTTACAGGCAACAACTGGCGGTGTTGGAGCCCAGGGTCCAATGCATCGACTTCAATTGCTTCCACCTCCTCTCAGGACCACAGCACTGTTGAGCAACCATCTGTCTCTTCACCGCCTGCCAAATTGCCCAGTCAGTCAGAGAGTTCTGTACAGGAGCCAGCTGAGTCTCTGCTTCTGTTCTCAGAATCTGTTGGTTTGCAAACAGGGGCCCAGCCAAGCAGCATTCTGGAATGTGAAGAAGATGGAGTATGCAGTGATGCACAACAGCTGTGTCTCTCTGAATCTGAAGAGGCGGGTGAGACAGTGCCGATGGTCAGCACACCGCAGAACGCATCTGATGATGATGAGACTCAGGTGCCAGTTTCTGTTGAGCATGGTGGTGGCCAGACCACCCAACAGCAGCAGGTGTTGGAAGAGGTTAGTGGAGATGATGAGGTCCAAGACCCAACATGGCGTGAGGAACAGGAAGGTGGTGGGAGCAGCTCTGAGGAAGCGATTGCCCCAACGGTACAAACAGGAGGGAGAGTTAGGCTGCATACTCTGTTGCCTGTAGCCTCCATTTTGGCACCTGTTCGGATAATTTCTCTTCCAAAAGTCTAAACGGACGCTCCCAGGACTTGCACTGCGTGGTCCTTTTTTCACACACTTGCAGATGATATTTGCTATGTCAAATGCAAGCTGTGTAATCAAAAAGTAAAAAGAGGTAAAGTGTCAGTAACCTCAATACCACAAATATGTGTAAACATGTGCGGAGAAAACACGTAGTTGAGTTACAAAGACACACTGAAGATGTACAGTCTATAGAGAATCACTGCACAAGTTTAACTGCATATGTCATGGTTAAATTGGAAATTTTTATTGCACACTTGATGTGAAAAAAGAAAATAGCTATGAGACGACTGACTGACGTTTTGGGCAACGCAGTGGCCTTTATCAAATAGTCGCTGGAAGAGATAGAAAAATTTACAGTCAATGACAATGAATAATATATACAATATATACAATATATACATAGGGTGAAGAATATATATCCATAGGAATTAGGCAACATGTTAAACATTTGGGTGATACTGTAGAACACGGAGAATTATCCCTCTAGGGTATGCGGGTGGATAATGTAGTTTTTTGTTGATTTTTGGGAGTGTTTAGAAAACACGGGTGATGGGGTATTGAATATTAAGGAATGTCATAGTCTTACAGTCTATGGTGATCAATTAAAGATGTTTTGTCAGGATACGATCAATTTTTTGACAGATGTAAAATGTAGGGTCACAATTGAGTTGTCTGTAGGTTAGGTTAACTGACAGTTGTCTATGAATTTCGGCAATAGATTGGGTCTTATTCATAATAACGATAGCACCCCCCTTATCTGCTGGTTTAATAATAATGTTGGGGTTATCTTTCAGAGATTTTATGGCTTGTTTATCTGTGGGTGTCAGGTTGTGGCGTATCGGGTGTAGGCCCAATCTCGGCAAACCATCCACGAGCATAGGCTCTGAATGCTGGCATTGCAAAACTCCTGTCCCTTGAAATGCTGTCATTCAGGCTGGTGGAGACTGACAGTTTATGGAACTTAATGGCATTGGCAGTCCCACAATACAATGTGCCAAGCTGATTTTATTTCAGCAGGCAAGCCGTCCCTGGTCTGCAAAAGCATGTTGTTGAGGTTAAAATTAAACATGCGCTACTAAACTCCGTCAGTAGCAATGTCCACCTGACCACCGCTGCGTGGACCAGTACCCATGGCCAGGGACGATACCTTTCCCTCACTGCCCATTGGGTCAATGTTGTGGAGCCGGGTACAGATCTTGCGAGTGGCGCTGAACGTGTTCAGCCAACAACAAGGATTGCAGGAATCAAGTCTGTACACATTGACTCCTCCTTCTCCAGTTTCTCAGAAACATTGTTGCAGGAGCCGTCACGGTCTACCTCCACATGGACCCGTGAACGCTTAATAAGAATCTTTAGTTATATAGCGCCAACAGATTACGCAGCGCTTTACAGTTTAACAGTTTCAGAACACAAGTCATAAGTAACAACGTTACCAATACAATAATTAAAGCAATATAATCCGCACATGCTCGTGAGAGCTTACAATTTACAAATATGTGGGGGAGATACAAAGTACAGGTGTTTATATACAATGGTGTATTTAGAATGATGGTCCAGCCATTTTGAGGGAGTGAGGGATGGATGGAGATAGTGAATGGGCTACACACACACACTTACACATAGAATGACTTTGATTAGTGAATGTGATAGGCCGCTCTGAAGAAATGTGTTTTGAGTGAGCGCCCGAAAACATGCAAATTGTGGATAGTTCTATTTCTTGGGGTACAGCATTCCACAGTATTGGCGCAGCGCGGGAGAAGTTTTGGATTCGGGAGAGATGTTCTTTAGGTGTAGGCGGCAATAGCGGGCAACAGATTGTATATGGGAGGTGAAGGAGAGATTGGTGTCAAACATAACACCCAGACAGCGAGCCTGTTGACCGATATGAGCACAGACGTGGCCAAACGTCAACAGGCCGTCCTGAAATTAATTTCCATGGGGAATCAAAGCCACACAGCGCTGGAGCTCTGGAATGCCATAAAGCAAGAGAGCGACATGTGTATTTTGCCAGCGAATCTCCAGCCAGGCTTGGTAGTGTGTGACAATGGCCGAAATCTGGTGGCAGGTCTGGGCCTAGGCAACGTCACTCACATACCATGTCTGGCACATGTGCTAAACTTGGTCGTCCAGAGTTTTTTGAGGGACTATCCGGATCTTGATGCACTGCTGCACAAGGTCCGCCTACAGTGCGCTAACTTGCGACGTTCCACCATGGCCAGATCGCGCATTGCAGCTCTGCAACGCAGATTTTGCCTTCCTGAACATCGCATCATATGTGACGTACCCACCAGGTGGAATTCCATGTTACATATGTTGGAGCGGTTGTGTGAGCAGCAGCCAGCAGTAATGGAGTATCAGCTGCATCAGTCGCAATCAACTCGCAATTTGCGCCGTTCACTTCACCACTACTGAGTGGGCCTCTATAATAATAATAATAATCTTTATTTATATAGCGCCAACAGATTCCGCAGCGCTGTACAGTTTAACAGTTTCATAACACAAGTCATAAGTGACAAAGTTAACAATACAATAATTAAAGCAATATAAGCCGACCCTGCTCGTGAGAGCTTACAATCTACAATGAGGAGGGGGAGCTACAAAGTACAGTTGTTTATATACAATGGTGTATTTACAATGATGGTCCAGCCATTTTCAGGGAGTGAGGGATGGATGGAGATAGTGAATGGGCTACACACACACACAGTTACACATAGAATGACTTTGATTAGTGAATGTGATAGGCCGCTCTGAACAAATGTGTTTTGAGTGTGGAAGTAGGGCTGTTAATGGGGATGTTGAAGTCTCCAAGGATAAGGGTTGGTACTTCTGAGGACATGAAAGTGCGGCAGCCAGGCAGAGAAGTGGTCAAGGAACTGTGTGGGCGAGCCTGGGGTCCGATATATTACCGCTACTCTGAGGGAGAGGGGACGAAAGAGCCTGATGGTGTGGACCTCATAATTTGCAAAATCTTTATATAAAATTTACATGTTACATATTTACATCTAGTATAAAACATTTAACCATTAAGCCTACTTACAGAACAAGGAAGTGTAAAAAACCTTGTGATTAAAAAAAAAGTGCAAATAAAATGTGAGAAGGGCAGTGTAACAAATAATTTAGGAAAAAGATAAACTAACATCAAGTGCTGTGTGCTGTGTAAGAGCCAGACACATTAACATGAAATCAGTCTGGAATAGCGGTGATTTTCTCCCCATAACCCGAGTAACATTCTGGGGAGAGGGGTGTAGAGTCAACGATCAGCAACTAGCTACGGTAGATAAAATACCTGAAAAAAAAAAAAAAGTTATTTAACATTCATAAGATACATTGTATTTAAAAAAAAAAAAGAAAGTTATTTAACATTCATAAGATACATTGTATTTAAAAAAAAAAAAGTTATTTAACATTCATAAGATACATTTTTTTTAAAACATAAAAACTATAATACACAGCAGGATCTTTAGTAAAAACCAGACTTACCACTGTAACCTCTTAATCCTTGCAAGCTTCAACACAACGTTGACAAGGTACACAGCAGGGGTGGTCGGTCTCCTTGACAACGAGCAAACTCCTTCATGTTGAGAGAGGCCACCATATCCTTAGCTTTCTGGTACTTTTCTGTGGGAATGAGCTTGTCTCCAACCAGCCAGGAATATCCATTGAATGGCACACCATGGTTTGGTATTAGCACCCAGTACCAAAAGTGAAGCCAACCACAGTTCCCATTTTTCATGAACTTTATTTGATATACTGGCTGGCCAAACATTAGTTTCTCACAAAGGAGCTGAAGACCCTGAGTGGCAGTAGGTGCAAGTCTCTCCAGCATGACCTGTTTGTTAGATATTTGCCGTCTACACCTAAAGAACATCTCTAGAATCCGCCCTTTTCTCACCATGGAAACAACAAAAACCCTCACTGTAGCATTGATCCACTCCCGCCTGGACTACTGCAACGCTCTATTACTTGGGCTCCCCATTACTCGACTATCCCCTCTCCAGTCCATCCTTAATGCAGCAGCCAGGGTCATCCATCTGGCTAATCGGTACTCGGACACGTCCGCTCTTCGCCAGTCCTTACACTGGCTGCCCATTCATTATAGGATCCAATTCAAAGTACTGGTTCTCACCCACAAAGCTCTCCACAGTGCAGCACCCCCCTACATCTTCTCCTCATTTCTATCTATCGGCCTAACCGACTGCTGCGCTCTGCAAATGACTTTCGACTAACCTCTGCACTAATCCGCACCTCCCACTCCCGACTCCAAGACTTCTCCCGCGCTGCGCCAATCTTCTGGAATGCTCTACCACAAGACATTAGGACTATCCACAATTTGCATGGTTTCAGGCGCTCCCTCAAAACACATTTGTTCAGAGTGGTGCTGTAACCAGGG
>JARQOD010011037.1:0-24979 GCA_033576555.1 Oophaga sylvatica
TGTGACACAGTACAGCCCCTATCAAGGTGTGGATTGTTGAAATAGCTGCTGTGTGAAAGCGTTTCAACGACCAGCAAGATCGTTAGTTAGATCGCTGGGGTAGCCGAAATCGTTGGGAAGTTCTGCATGTTTGACAGCTCCCCAATGATCACGATACGGCTCTCCAGCGATCTCAAAGTCGTGACGTAATAACGATCTCGTTAGCGATCTCATTATGTGTGACGGGGCAATAAGTGCCGGAATTGTCGCAGCGTACTGATGCACCAATTCTGGGGTGTCTGGATGCTGGTATTTTTAGCCAGGGGTGACAATATCCATGGCCCCTTCCAAGGCTATGAATATCAGCCCGCAGTTGTTTGCGTAGCCTTTCTGGCTATAAATTATAGATGGACTTGGTGTCATTTTTTTAGGGGGGTCCTCCTTTTTTAATAGCCAGTAAAGGCTAGCTGCGAGCTGATATTCATAGCCTTTGAAGCTCCAGACTAGGAATATTGGCCCCAGCCATTGGATTTCCCCCTCTGGCATAGAAAATTGCCCACGCCATTTTTTTTCCCCTTCTTTTTTAAATTAAAGATATTGCGTGAAGATTTTGTGTGTGTCTTTAACTATTTATGTACTATTCTATCTATGTATCCCATAAATAACAAAAAAAAAGCACTCCATAGATTCAGATGAAAAAGTGGAGTTTAATTAGACCCACATAGTATTTTTGTTATTTATCTGGATTTAGCAAGTATTGGAATATTGCCGATTGTAGTTTGTGCTGTTCCAATTTTTTTGAATATATGTAACCCCTATCTCTCTGTCTATCTATCCATCAACATCTAATGGAGTATGGGTTGGACAAATGTTATTTTTTTTGTTAAATAACATATCTTTTTTTAGCTTACAGAAACGCATAAAAAAATGCATGAAAATACGCACCTGCATTTTCTGCCAAGAGGTGTGGATTCTTTGCAGAAAATTCTGAGGGCTAATCTGCAACGTGTGCACGTAGCCTTAATGTACTAACGGCAGATCTTAGAACCTCATGATGCCACTCAGTTTGGTGTAATTGACCATAATGATCATTTTATGATCTCTATGCTGAGCATTTGTGTCAGGTGTAGGGTTGAGCATTCCGATACTGCAAATATCGGGTATCGGCCGATATTGGCTGTATCGGAATTCCGATTCCGAGTTCCGATATTTTCGTCTTATCGGATACCGGAATCGGGATTGTCACTGTCACTGTCAGTGTCCGTCGGTCGGGTCTGTCAGGAGTCAGCGGCACTTACCTGGCAGAAGATCTCCGGCGGTCACGTCCTGGACTGCTTGATGGCCGCAATCTTCTTTCCCCGGCGGTCACATGCAGTTTCTCGCGATAACTGCAGTGACTGCTGGGTAATCCCGGCCGTAAAGCAGTCAGTCCGATGACGTCACCGCCGGGGAAGCAGGTAATCAGCTGTGCTGCGTCGCGATGACAGGCTCTGCCTGTCATTGCGATGTAGCAGAGTTGGATCGTCGTGGGTCTGTCGTTATGGACTGCGTCGGACAGGTGGTATACTGTTGGTTTGTTTTTTTTTCTTTTTTTACAGGAGATCGATGGCGTCGCAGGAATGAGAGTACAATAAAATTAATGAAAACTGTGTTGTCTCTTTTATTTCATTAAAATACTTTTTTCTTGCTTTGTCTTTTTTTTATGCATTTAATAACTTTGGGATTAATAATGGATCGGTGTCTTATTGACACCTCTCCATTATTAACCGGGCTTATTGTCACCGTGCAATCAACGGTGACATTAACCCCTTATTACCCCGCTTGCCACCGCTACAGGGCAAGTGGGAAGAGCCGGGTAAAGTGCCACAATTGGCACATCTTTTGATGCGCCAAATGTGGGGCTGCTGTAGCCTGGTATTATCAGGCTGTTGAGGGCCAAAATCCATGGGCCTTGACAGTCTTTTAATACCAAGCCGCAGCAGTCTGCATTTTACTTGGCTGGTTAACAAAAATAGGGGGGATCCCCACGCCGTTTTTTTTTGGAGGGGATTCCCTATTTTTATTAACCAGCCAAGCTAAGGAGACTGCTGTGGCCTGGTATTATCAGGCTGGCAAGGTCCATGGATATTGGATCCTTACCAGCCTGAAAAACCAGGCCTCAGCGGTCTGCTTCATCTGGCTGGTTAACAAAAATAGGGGGGACCCCATGCCAATTTTTTTCGAGGGGATCCCCTATTTTTGTTAATCAGCCAAGATATGCAGACTGCTGTGGCCTGGTATTATCAGGCTGGCAAGGTCCATGGATCTTGGCTCCTTAACAGCCTGAAAATCCAGGCCTCAGTGGTCTGCTTCATCTGGCTGGTTAACAAAAATAGGGGGGACCCCACGCCAATTTTTTTCGAGGGGATCCCCTATTTTTGTTAATCAGCCAAGATATGCAGACTGCTGTGGCCTGATATTATCAGGCTGGCAAGGTCCATGGATCTTGGCTCCTTAACAGCCTGAAAATCCAGGCCTCAGCGGTCTGCTTCATCTGGCTGGTTAACAAAAATAGGGGGGACCCCACGCCAATTTTTTTCGAGGGATCCCCTATTTTTGTTAATCAGCCAAGATATGCAGACTGCTGTGGCCTGGTATTATCAGGCTGGCAAGGTCCATGGATCTTGGCTCCTTAACAGCCTGAAAATCCAGGCCTCAGCGGTCTGCTTCATCTGGCTGGTTAACAAAAATAGGGGGGACCCCACGCCATTTTTTTTTTCGAAGGGAACCCCTATTTTTGTTAATCAGTTCCCTCTGACGTCACTGATTGTGTCCCTGGCTGACCTGAAGTGAAAGTGGAAAGCAATCAATTAAGCTTTCCACTTAAGGGCCCGTCTCACATAGCGATATCGCTACCGAGATCGCTGCTGAGTCACTAGTTTTGTGACGCAGCAGCGAGCTCACCAGCGATATCGCTGTGTGTAACATTCAGCGATGATCAGCCCCCCTGCCGGGTATCGCTGATCGTCGCTGAAATGTCAGGACCTTTTTTTGATCGCTGGTTTCCCGCTGACAGGCACGCATCGCTGCGTGTGACAGGCGGGAGACCAGCGATCCGCTGGTAACCAAGGTACACAGCGGGTTTCCAGGCGCGGGGCTGTGCCTAGAAACCCGCTGTGTACCTTGGACACCAGCGCCCTGATGCAGGGAGCTGGTATCCAAGGTACACAGCGGGTTTCCAAGCGCTGCGCGGTGCCTGGAAACCCGCTGTGTACCTTGGTTACCAGCGGATCGCTGGTCTCCCGCCTGTCACACGCAGCGATGCGTGCCTGTCAGAGGGAAACCAGCGATCAAAAAAAGGTCCTGACATTTCTGCGACGATCAGCGATACCCGGCAGGGGGGCTGATCGTCGCTCAATGTCACACACAGCGATATCGCTGGTGAGCTCGCTGCTGCGTCACAAAACTTGTGACTCAGCAGCGATCTCGGTAGCGATATCGCTATGTGAGATGGGCCCTTAAGCGATGTTACCCGCAGTGTCGCTGTCCCAGATCGCTGCCTGAGCTGCCTGTTTGGCAGCTCAGCAGCGATCATGTAGCGATACACCAGCGATCCTGACAAGTGCATATCGTTGTCGGGATCGCTGGTGTATCGTTATGTGACACCCAGCCTTTACTCTCCTGTCAGGCAGGAGAGGAACTCATTCATTTGGGGTTTACTGTGAGGCTGCAGCATTAGCTGCGGTCCCTGCAGTAAACATTAACCCTTTCTGAAGGATTACACCGTGGGACCTGACTGTGCATGGGATAGGTAAGAATAATTTTGCTTTTTTATTTTATTTTTATTACAGGAAATGGTTTTTGCAGTAAAATAAAATATGGTCAAAAACATGTGTCTTTATTTCATTAAAATGATTTTTAATTAAAGTGTGTGTGTTTTATTTTTATTTCATGCAATAGGATTAATAATTGATAGTTGTCTAATTGACAGCTCTCAATTATTAACCTGGCTTAAGGTCACCTTTCAATAGCAAGGTGGCTTTAACCCCATATTAACCCATTCGCCACCGCTACAGGGCAATGGGAATAGATGGGCAAAGTGCCAGAAAGGGCGAATCTAATTATAGATTTGTCTTTCCTGGGGTGTCTGGGGGCAGATGTTTAGTAGCCGGGGGGGCAAAAATAATGGTCCCTCTCTGGGCTATTATTATCTGCCCCCACTCACTGGCTTTGTCTGTCTGGTTGCGAAAATAGGGCGGGAGCCCACGCATTTTTTTTCAGCAATTTTACACCTCATATATATATATATATATACATGTCATTGAATTTGTGACACATATTATATATATATTTATATTTGTAGTTCATACACTTCTACATAGTATAATAGCCGCTAATTCAATTGCCGGCTTTTGTGAAAATGCAGAACCCGACATGAAATGACACTTGGTGTACATAGGGTTAACCATGTCTTTTCATGTCCTTTGCTATCTAATTTGCACAAACAATTAAATCAGTCTATGTGTGCAAAATTTCACACCTGTAGGGGTTAATTAAAGGTGTAAATTCGTAGCAAAACAGTCCGTTTTTTTTACAACAAATTTACACCTTTAATTAACCCCTACAGGTGTGAAATTTTGCACACATAGACTGATTTAATTGTTTGTGCAAATCAGATAGCAAACGACATGAAAAGACATGGTTAACCCTATGTACACCAAGTGTCATTTCATGTCGGGTGCTTCTGTCTTTTCACTGAAGCCGGCTTTACCCGGCAATTGAATCAGAGGATATTTTACTATGTAGAAGTGTATAAACTATACATATATGTATATATATATATGTCACAATGACATATATATATATATATATATATATATGTATTCTATGTGTGTATATTTAGTGTTTACAAGGAAAGAATGGGTTTTTTTTAGTTGCGATATTTTGTTCCCATAGACTTACATGGGACTTCCAGTATCGGTATCGGGTATCGCCGATATTTTAGTGATATCGGCGATACCATTCCGATTCCGATACTTTAGGATATCGGAAAGTATCGCTCAACTCTAGTCAGGTGTTATTGTCTAAATTCAGGAAAACAGAATTCAGGAAAAACCCATGATGGAACTATTCAGTATTAGTGGGTGGATGGGGTCCATTTATACTATGGTGTCCATGACTTTTTAAGCATGGTTAAACATATCTTAACATAGACAGGCACTATTGGAACAGAGTCTGGACCAGTGATGGTGAACCTTGGCACTCCAGCTGTTGGAGAACTACAACTCCCAGCATGCCTCAACTGCTGCAGGTTGCAAGGGCATGCAGGGAGTTGTAGTTTTACAACAGCTGGAGTGCCAAGGTTAGCCATCACTGGTCTAGACAGAGTGAAAAGTGACTGAATGGCTCTCCTGGGGGTTCCATCTGAATCCCATTGTGGGGGGATGTAAACCCCTGACAGAAAATGGCCATCTTACCAAGGCATAAATGAAAACTAGGCTTTACACAGTTATTTCATCTAACTTTCCCATACACATGAATGCTCAGCTTGGTAGAGCATGCATTTGTTCTATATGAGAAGAATAGAGTAAGATGGAGAACAAAGAGTTTGGGTTTTGAAATTCAAATTGCCTGATCCTTATACCCCCAACTTCGTCTGTTGGGAAGAGTCAATGAGTCCCCCATAAAAATTCTGTTGTCAACTACAACTTGGGATCTCAAGAGTGAATCATCTAAAGATCAAATAAACTGTGACTATTAAGAACATTTGGAATGGATATTATACCTAGGAGTATCATCTGGTTCTTGTGGCTTTGATCCTTATCATTACATGCTTTTCCTTGGTTGGGAGGACAGTTTTCTTCTTTGATATTTACAACCTGATTGACTCAAAGGATACATTATCTTATGAGACTCTAGAGAGATTGGGTCCATTGGGGTTTGCTACATCCCCTTTCCAAGAATCTTCTGTACATAAATCTATATTAGTAAGAATGGTATTGAGAAGAAACACAAACACATAGAATTATAGAATAATAGAATGTTAGAGTTGGAAGGGACCTCAAGGGTTATCGTGTCCAAACCCGTTCAATGCAAGAGTCACTAATCATCTCAGACAGATGTCAGTCCAGCCTCTGTTTGAAGACTTCCATTGAAGGAGAACTCACCACCTCTCGTGGCAGCCTGTTCCACTCATTGATCAATATCACTGTCAAAAAGTATTTTATAATATCTAATCTGTGTCTTCTCCCTTTCGGTTTCATTCCATTACTTCAAATGTTTCCATGAGAATAATGATGATCCCTCTACACTGTGACATCCCTTCAGATATTTGTAGACAGCTATTAAGTCTCCTCTTAGACTTCTTTTTTGCCAGCTAAACATTCCCAGATCCTTTAACTGTTCCTCGTAGGACATACTTTGCAGCCCACCCAACATCCTGTTAGCTCTTCTCTGAACTTGCTTCAGTTTT
The DNA here is from genome assembly GCA_033576555.1 of Oophaga sylvatica. Lineage (NCBI taxonomy): Eukaryota > Metazoa > Chordata > Amphibia > Anura > Dendrobatidae > Oophaga > Oophaga sylvatica. Next base: position 6,431 of record JARQOD010011037.1, read on the forward strand.
TCAGTGTATTTTTTAAAATGTGCCCAGACCTGGAGACAGTATTCCAGATGAGGCCTGACCAAGGAGAAGCAGAGGTGGGAAAGTCTTCTGATGAGCTGAAGGACGCGCTATTTTGTATTATGATCAGATCGTTTCTACTTGTGAATAAAAGTATTTGTAAAATTATTAGGAATTTGACATTAAAGCAGTAGTAATAAAAGTAGTAGTAGAAAATACAAAATATTATTATAATCCTACTAACAAGTTTTCCAATTGTAATATTCATTAAATTGCCATGATCATTACTTCACTGCTACTTGTATGACTAGTGTTAATATATTTATACATTTTAATTTATCATATTTTATTACTATGCTAAAAAAAACTAAACCAATAGAAGATTACACTGCATACAAAAGTGTTTTATTACAAAATAAATTTAGTTTTCTTACTGTTCTTGGTAATGTCTTTACATGTATTCTTAACCTATTATATTTAATTATTTATAAGATTTGATTCTGTTTCATTTTATTTATGGTTTTTCTTCTCGTTAATATTTTATAGCTATGCATTTTTACTACATTTCTTTGAAGCTTATGTAAATATTGTATACCTAGTGTATTTACCAAAATTCTTATTTGTGATTTTCTTTTATTTCATTTAATTTTACATTTAAGTTTTTGTTTTTTTTTATTCTTTTACTCCTATGCATATTTTAACCATATTACAATTACATGTTATTATTTTTAACTAAATGTATTTTGTCTTTATTTTTATTCTCTCATTTCATTTATATAATTTTTTTATATTTTCATGTGTATGTGTATTTTAGATATTTTTGAGGGTCATTATTGTATAATGTGTATTATATTGTAAACCTAATGTATTTAAGTAATTTCTTATCTTTGTTTTTTTATTTAATTTTATATATACTTTTTACATGTATTCTTAAACAGCATATTCCCTGCACCTCTGATTACTGTATGCACTAGTGCAGGGGTCCTCAAACTATGGCCCGCGGGGCACATGCGGCCCGCTGAGGACATTTATCTGGCCTGTTGGGTCCTGGGCCCAGCCGACATTGAAGGTCACAACAGTTCAAGGCTCTTTAATCGCGGGGGAACTACAATGCTGAGAGGAAGGACTTGCGGCCTCCGTATGCAGCACAGATGACTTGATTGTCATCACGCCACCTGGGCTGCCTGATGACGTCACACCGCCTGTGCCAGAAGAAAACTGATTTGACCGTTCGCTTCTCCAGAGCAGTGGGGGACATAGGTGAGTACTGGTATGTGTTTTTTTTTTTAAATACCCGGCCTATTGGTGACTATGCTGCCTATTGGGGAAATATGCTGCCTATTGGGATATTTACCTGCCTATTGGGGACTCTCCCACCACACCAGTCTGAACCAGAGGTAAAAGCGGAGTTCCACCAATATGGGCACTGGTGAGGCTGAAATGATATGGACTGGCAAGGCTGCATTGATGGGCACTGATCAGACAGTGATGGGCAGTGCAGGCTGTATGTCTCGGTGTGGGCAGTTTTATTGCTGGTATATTGTTTTTGTAGCGCTGTATATATATTGGTATTTTACTAATAGCAATTTGGAATACCTAGGAAACAATGACCTAAAGAAAAAGAAAAATTGCTTCACTTGATGTGACTAGCAGTGACAAATATGGAACCGAACATTGACCATCTCATTAGCCAAAAGCCGGCCCATAGTTCCCATTGAAATACCGGTAAGTTTGTTGCTTTAACTTTACTTGTTCTTTATTTTAAATATTTTATTTGTTCTTGTTTTTTTTATACTTCAAAATAAGATGTGTGCATAGGAATTTGATCATTGTTTTTTTAAACTATATTCCGGCCCTCCAATGGTCCGGGGGACCGTGAACTGGCCCCCTGTTTAAAAAGTTTGAGGACCCCTGCACTAGAGCCTGTCCCCACCTGTTGAGTAGTGGAGACGCCTCCCTGTCATAGTTTACATATGAGTGAAGGGAGGAATCACAGACCTGTGTGATGCAAGTGTTACCCACAACAGAATAGAATACCTTTTGTATTTAGCTGTAGTCGGAGAGTGCCAATAGTATCATGGTGAATAGTTAGGGTCAGTCTTTATTCCTATAAGGGTGTAAATTTTGCTTTCTGCATAATCCATTGCTCTTGATTTTATTCTCTAGCTGCCAAAGCTTTTCTAGACCACTTCCCTCTTGCATGACTATAGCAGAGATGCACATAAATTTGTCTTACACTGGATTCATTCACTTTTATGGCATAAATTAGGATCCATTTTCAGGAAGCGCTGCCGGAGATTATTTTCCCACTTTTCAAAAGTTTGCAGAGCTGTCCAGTAATGGCGTAAAAATCTAAAAATATTAGCAACTAAAAATATCCAACCTTTTCAATGGTTTTACGCAAGAAATTTGGCAAAAACTGATTCTTGAGTCAGGGCAGAGCTTCTATGGGAAAACATCTTAAATTAACGATTATCACTTTATAAAGGTTCCAAAGAAATATTTTTAAAAATATGTTGTAAATCTTTATTTGTCTAAATAATATAGATCATAATATATTAGAAGATAATATTGTACGGGGGAAACAAGTGACTTAAAAAAAGATTAATTAACAAATTATTCTAAGGAGAAGATCATAATATAGTATATATTAGTGATATATTGTTTACTAATAAATTAGTCATCCAAGAAATAATCTACATTATAGAAAGAGAGATACCATAGAGCCTGTACATATATAAATAAGCTTTTATTGGCTTAAATCAAGAATGACAGCTTTAGTCTATGTGCACACGTTGCGGTTTTTTAGCGGTTTTGCCGCGGTTTTTCGCGGCGGAAACCCGCAAAACCGCTTACACAATACAACTCATTAAGGCCTATGAGATTCCGCAATGCTGTGCACATGCTGCGGGTTTTTCCGCGGCGGAAACGCATCGCGGGAGAATCCGCAGCATGCTCATTCTTTTTTGCGGAACCGCTGCAGTTCCGCTGCCATAGGAATGAATTGAACCGCTTACTTTCTGCATGTGGCTGTGCCCACCATGCGGAAAGTAAGCGGTTCATGTGCGGATGGTACCCAGGGTCTGGAGGAGAGGAGACTCTCCTCCAGGCCCTGAGTACCATATCCATGTAAAAACAATAATTAAAATAAAAAATAATGATATTCTCACCTTCCGGCATCCTCCGCAGCTTTCCCGCCTCTCAGCGACGCTCCCGCCAATCGCGTTCCCAGAAGTGCTTTGCGAGATCACCCAGATGGCGTAGCGGTCTCGCGAGATGCTACGTCATCGGGATGATTGCCGCAAAGTACTCCTGGGAACAGAACTTGCCGGGAGCGTCGCTGAGAGGCGGGAAAGCTGCAGGGGCCGCCGGAAGGTGAGAATATCATTATTTATTATTTTTTTTATTATTTTTACATTAGATCTTTTTACTATTGATGCGACATAGGCGGCATCAATAGTAAAAAGTTGGTCACACGTGTCAAACACTTGTTTGACTCGTGTGACCAACCTGTCAGATCGCTTGTAAAACGCTAGCATTCTGCAAGCTAATTCCGCTTGCAAAACGCTAGTGTTTAGCGGGAATACGCATACCTATAATATGCGGATTTCCCGCGGCAGGGAGGTGCAGAATTGCCGTGGAAATTTCCATGGCAATTCCGCAACGTGTGCACATAGCCTTATAGAGTAGATCTTTATCAATGTGGCATCGTGTGTGATTTGATTATAAAACCAAAACATATATTTTTATATAAAAAAGCAATGTTATATTTTTGTTTAATCTGTTATTTTATGGTAGATTCAATTGTGAAAAAATAAAATTATAAGCAAACTGAAATGTGGGAAGACAATACATGAATTCACAATGATACATACGATGCAAGTATTATACATTTAATTAATTTAACAATTTCTAAAAATAATCCTTTTAAACAAGATATAAATAATAACATATTTTAGAGACAAATTATCATTGTGGTGTTATTTCAATTTTTATTATATTATTGTATTTATTTTATTAGAAAATAGAAAAGTTATTTTTAAAGAATTTCTTGAAGTTTAGCTACATACAGTGCAGACCAAAAGTTTGGACACACCTTCTCATTCAACGATTTTTCTGTATTTTCATGACTATGAAAATTGTATAATCACACTGAATTCATCAAAACTATGAATTAACACATGTGGAATTATACATTACACTTTACAAAAAAGTGTGAAACAACTGAAAATATGTCTTATATTCTAGGTTCTTCAAAGTAGCCATCTTTTGCTTTGATTACTGCTTTGGAAGCAGAAAATCTGAACGGATGGACTCTACATGCCTAGTTCCCACCTTGAAGCATGGAGGAGGTGGTGTGATGGTGTGGGGGTGCTTTGCTGGTTACACTGTTGGGGATTTATTCAAAATTGAAGCGGTGAGCGGTCCAGCTCACCCCAAACCATCTCGATTGGGTTCAGGTCTGGTGACTGTGGAGGCCAGGTCATCTGGCGTAGCACCCCATCACTCTACGTCTTGGTCAAAAAGCCCTTACACAGCCTGGAGGTGTGTTTGGGGTCATTGTCCTGTTGAAAAATAAATGATGGTCCAACTAAACGCAAACCGGATGGAATAGCATGTTACTGCAAGATGCTGTGGTAGCCATGCTGCTTCAGTATGCCTTAAATTTTAAATAAATCCCCAACAGTATCACCAGCAAAGCACCCCCACACATCACACCTCCTCCTCCATGCTTCACGTTGGGAACCAGGCATGTAGAGTCCATCCGTTCACCTTTTCTGCGTGCAAAGCAGTAATCAAAGCAAAAGGTGGCTACTTTGAAGAACCTAGAATATAAGACATATTTTCAGTTGTTACACACTTTATTGAAAAATGAAATGTATAATTCCACATGTGTTAATTCATAGTTTTGATGCCTTCAGTATGATCCTACAATTTTCATAGTCATGAAAATACAGAAAAATCATTGAATGAGAAGGTGTGTCCAAACTTTTGGTCTGTACTGTAACTGAACAATATTTTATTACGTTGTTATTTTTTGCATGTTATAATTGATATAAATGGTAATACGTATTTGAGATTCTCATCGTTTATGTGAAGAACTTGTCTTTTTCAATGTGAAGATTTTTTCCCTTTTACTTTATTTTAACAGTTCTAATTCAAGTTGGGGGATAAAGTCTTGAAAAGCAATTGTAGAACAATAGATGGAAAATAAAAAATGCCAAATTGTTCTCTCTAGTGCCTCTTTGGTGATTAGCCCTTGGAATTCCCCACCCCTGTCTTTCAACTGAGGGATCCAACTGGTTGTTGAAAAAAAAAAAAGAATATGTAAAAGCAGACCAATCACTGGCCTCAGGCAGGGAGGATCACTACTCCAGAAAAGTATAAAGAGAGCACTCCAAATCCCTTAGGCACTTGTTGCTAGAAGGACCTCATTGTGTGACAGTGCCAAAGAAGAGAATGAACTCAACTCATCTTCCAGCTCATCAGGGATCTACAAACCATAGATCATAGAATCATAGAATGGTAGAGTTGGAAGGGACCTCCTGGGTCATCTGGTCCAACCCCCTGCTCAAAGCAGGATTCTCTAAATCATCCCAGACAGATGTCTATCCAGCCTCTGTTTGAAGACTTCCATTGAAGGAGAACTCACCACCTCTTGTGGCAGCCTGTTCCACTCATTGATCACCCTAACTGTCAAAAAGTTTTTTCTAATATCTAATCTGTATCTCCTCCCATTCAGTTTCATCCCATTGCTTCTAGTCTTTCCTTGCGCAAATGAGAATAAAGATGATCCTTCTACAATGTGACAGCCCTTGAGATATTTGTAGACAGCTATTAAGTCTCCTCTCAGTCTTCTTTTTTGCAAGCTAAACATTCCCAAATCCTGCAACCGTTCCTCATAGGACATGGTTTGCAGACTGGTCACCATTCTGGTGGCTCTTCTCTGAACTTGCTCCAGTTTGTTGATGTCCTTTTTAAAATGTGGTGCCCAAAACTGGACACAGTATTCCAGATGAGGTCTGACCAAAGAGGAGTAGAGGGCAATAATGACCTCACGTGATCTAGACTGTATGCTTCTGTTGATACATCCTAGAATTGCATTTGCCTTTTTTGCTGCTGCATCACACTGTTGACTCATGTTAAGTCTGTGATCAATTAGTATACCCAAGTCTTTTTCACATGTGCTGTTACTTAGCCCTATTCCTCCCATTTTGTATATGCTTTTTTCATTTTTATTGCCCAGATGTAGTACTTTGCATTTTTCCTGTTAAAATCCATTCTGTTAGTTGCTGCCCACTGCTCCAGTTTATGTATATCTTTTTGAATCCTCTCTCTCTCTTCTCTAGTATTAGCTACCCCTCCTAGCTTTGTGTCATCAGCAAATTTGATCAGTTTACCCTCAATTCCTTCATCTAAATCATTGATAAAGATGTTGAACAATACAGGGCCCAAAACAGAGCCTTGTGGTACCCCACTTGAGACATTCTTCCAACTGGATGTGCAGCCATTTACAACCACTCTTTGGGTCCGATCACTAAGCCAGTTATGAATCCACCTAACAGTTGCCTTGTCCATTCCATACTTAGTCATTTTTTCAATAAGGCTTTTGTGAGATACTTTGTCAAATGCTTTGCTGAAGTCAAGATATACTATATCTACAGCATTTCCCTGATCCACCCAGTCAGTGATTCTGTCATAGAAGGAAATTAAGTTAGTTTGACATGACTTATTAGTTACAAACCCATGCTGACTCTGTTTAATCACTTCATTCTTATCCAGGTACTTGCATACATGTTCTTTAATAATTTGTTCAAAGATCTTTCCTGGTATAGAAGTCAGACTCACCGGCCTGTAGTTCCCTGGGTCCACCTTCTTCCCCTTTTTGAAGATAGGAACAACATTTGCTCTTCTCCAGTCTTCTGGGACTTCTCCTGTTCTCCAAGAATTTTCAAAGATTATGGACAGTGGTTCAAGAATTTCTTCTGCTATCTCCTTCAGTACCCTGGGGTGTAATTCATCTGGACCTGGAGACTTGAATTCATTTAGGTTAGCTAAGTGTTTCCTCACTGTCTTTCTGTTTATAGATATCCTGGATTCTTCTATTCCTTTAATAGGACAGTGAAGATCAGTTGATGTTACATTTCCTTTCTGAGAGAAAACAGATGCAAAATAGGAATTTAAAAGTTCAGCCTTCTCAACATCCTGACATACCATTTCATCATTTTCATCCTGTAAAAATCCTATAGCATCTTTGACTTTTCTTTTACTTTTGACGTATCCCCAAAATCCTTTTTTGTTGCTTTTGACGTCACTTGCAAGCCTTAATTCATTGTCAGCTTTAGATAATCTGATTTGTGCCCTGCAGGTTCTGCAGACGGCATTATATTCTTCTTTAGATATGCCTCCCTCTTTCCATTTGATAAACATTTCTTTCTTCCTTTTTAGCATGTGTTTAAGTTCTATGTTCATCCATCCTGGCTTCCTTAAATGCTTCCATTCTTCCCTCTTTTCGGAATTGTTAACGATTGTGCTTTGAGAATCTCATTTTTCAAGATTTTCCATCCTTCCTGGACATTTTTGTCCTTAAGGATATCCAGCCATTGGATCCCTCCAATTCTCTTTCTGAGTTCCTTAAAATCTGCCTTTCTGAAATCTAACCTTGACGTCTGAGTCTTCACAGGTCTTCCTCCTCTTGTTATCCAAAATTCTAAAATGGCATGGTCACTACCTCCTAGGGTCCCAGCCACTCTTACCTCCTCCACCATTTCCTCCCTGTTTATGAGGATTAGATCCAAGTTAGCAGATCCCCTTGTTTTCTCCATTACCTTTTGGAAGATAAAGTTGTCAGCAAGAGAGGATAAGAATTTCCTGGACCTGTTAGTTTTGCCTGAGAGAGATTCCCAACAAATGTCTGGATAGTTGAAATCTCCCATGACCACTATGTCATATTTTTTGGAGAACTTGGCCATTTGATGCATAAAGAGTTCATCCATATCTTCAGCTTGCACAGGCGGCCTGTAGTAAATGCCTACAATGGTGTCCTTTCCATTGTTCTGTCCTTGTATTCTTACCCAAACAGTTTCCACAGAACTCCCAGTCTCTGAAGCTTCAACCTCTGTGCAGATATACGCTTTTCTAACATACAATGCAACACCTCCTCCTCGTTTATCAAGTCTGTTTCTTGCAAATAAGTTGTAACCTTCTAGCCTTGTATTCCAATCATGTGTATCATCCCACCAAGTTTCAGTGATTCCAATGACATCATATTTCTTCTCCTGCGTTAGTAGCTCCAGTTCTCCTTGTTTGTTGCCCATGCTTTGTGCATTCGTATAGAAACACTTTAGTTTGTGATTGGTTTCTCTTTCTTCAATATTTTTATTATGTAGATTTTTTTGTCTTTGTTCTTCCCCTTCACTTCTAATAGCAGAGTTCTCAATAGCATTTGTCAGGTGTATGGCTTTTGCTGGCGTTTTGCTTCCCTTCCCACATTGTTCTAGTTTAAAGCTCTCCTGATGAGTGTAGCAAGGCGACTTCCAAATACATGTTTTCCAGTCTTCGTAAGGTGCACCCCATCTCTAGCAAGTAGTCCATCGTACAGGTAATTCACTCCGTGATCCAGAAATCCAAATCCTTGCTATCGGCACCATCGACGTAGCCAGTTGTTCACCTGCAGAATCTTATTCCACCTCCTTGTTCCATGGCCATCCACTGGAAGGATGGAGGAGAAGACCACCTGCGCTCCCAGTTCTTTCACTTTCTTACCTAAGTTTTCAAAGTCACTGCAGATGGTTTCCAGGTCACTTCTTGTGGTGTCATTTGTCCCCACATGTATTAGCAGGAATGGGTAGTCATCTTTAGGTCTGAAGAGTCCTGATATCCTGTCAGACACATCTTTAATTTTTGCACCTGGAAGACAGCACATTTCTCTTGAATGTGCATCATCAGAATCATCTAAAAAGTGCCCAAGAGGCAACAGAGATGGCAGCCTTCGGTGCAAATGTCAGCACATACCACCAGCAGAACTTATATTCAACGCCAAGGGTGGCCAACTATGGAATTGGGAACTATTCACCTTCAACCAATTCTAACTTATGGCTTAATGGGCTAGGAGTCAATAATACACCAGGATATCTTCATGGAAATGACCCAAACTTGTACATGCCAACTTCTTATGGATCACAGACACAAATCCTGCCAAATTTGCCTGGTTTTAGTCATCCAAATCCTGGTTGGTTTTCTCTGGAGGATCTTCTGAAGCCAGTGAAGCCTCCACATTCTCACTCGTTTCTTATTGCTATGGCCATACAAAAATCACCGCAAAAGAAACTAACCCTGAGCCAGATTTATCAGAAAGTGGAGGACTATTATACTTTTTACAACCACCGAAAAGCAGGATGGCAAAATTCAATTTGACACAACTTGTCTCTGAACGACTGTTTTAAGAGAGTGCCAAGAGATAAGGCTGACCCAGGTAAGAATATGACTTCAATTCTAATTAATTACGTTTTTAATTTGCAATATTAGTATTTTCCATCAATTCGCACTTGGTTTTGTATTTTACAAATAAACAGTTTAGCAGAAAATTCTAAGTATGTTTTTGTTATAAATGGATTTTTTTCATAAATGTATTGAGTTTTAGTTCCAAACTCAAACAGGAAAAATTATTTTAATTAAAAAAAAAAAAAAACTTCAGAATGTTTTGAAAAACTGCTTGAAAGACTAGAATTTTCCTATCCATTTTTGCAATCTTTTTCATTTAGTATATAGTAAAAATAATTTCATTTTCAAAGCTTTGTTTTTATAATTTGTACTTTAGTGCTGCTATATTTTTATTTATATTTTATTTCATTATAGTAATAATCTTTTTATTTTTACAATGTTTAGGCAAAGGCAATTATTGGACTCTGGACCCCAACTGTGAGAAGACGTTTGACAATGGGAAATTTCGCCGGACAAAAAAAGCGCACATCAAAGTCCAATAAGACTGATGCTGTCACGGCTAAGGGTGAAGGTTCCCCAGTTCTAGGGAGTAAAGGTGGTGATAGCCCGTCTATGATTACCCCATCATCCACAGTGGTGGAAGCATCCTCTGAAGATCTGAAGAGCACATCTCCTTCAGAAATCATCTCTACCCCTTGTTTGAACAACTTTTTCAGTAGCATGACCTCCTCCTTGAACTCCAGCTCAGGAAACAGGCAGATGTCTCTGGGCTTGGTCAATGAACTCTCCCAAAGGAACATCCCTGCATTGAGTAGTTTCACCTCAGGCTCCTTGGTGGAACGATCTGCAGGTTTAAAGGAAACTTCACCTCAGCAGAGGACCCCATCACAATTCTTTCCACAGTTCCCAACTTTCTTTTAAGCGTTAACAGTAAATGGCAGTGTACAGTTATCTGCCAGCCATGTACATAGTGGTTTGATACCTTGCACAATGTATATAATTGAGAGAGCTCAGGCTTTTTTTACTGATTGATTATGAGTATCTATATCTTTATATTTATTATCCAATAGATTTTGTATGAGTTTTTCAATAAATTGTGTAAAAAAAATAAAAATAAAAATCCTAGTTTGCAATTAAACTTTTGATATGATTGTAAAAGAAAAAGGGCTCCTGTTGATGGGATTTTTCTATTGTTTGCGGTCTATTTAACTTGTGGCTTTGCAAACCTCTGTCTTTAACCTATCTTTCATTCCATTTCATATCTGTCCATCTATTTTATATCTATCTTACCTTTGAATCTCTCTCTCTCTCTATATATATATTGTAAGCTTTCCGGGGGGTTTAGCTCTAGGATCGCTGTCTGGGTAGACAGAATGGCACGGAAACAGTTCATTCAGACAGCAGTTTGGTGAAAACTGGCCGCAACCAGTTTTATTAAAGTCCACAGCACACAGATAAAAACAAATCATAAACAGAAAACCTGGGCTTGTCTAGCCACTAAATTACACTTAGATAGATGGCCCTCTCTATCCGGGACCCAGACTCTACCAGTCTGTGCCCAAAACAACACATATCACATATGTTACCAGTATGGAGTTTCACAGACACTCCTCTTTATGTCCGAAGGCAACTCCAATGTCCCGACTTGAGAGAGGTCACCTCCTATTCAGTCGCTATTCGCACGGATTCTCACTGCGACTACTCCTGTGTCCGGGGTACTTCCTGCACCCAGACTGAGATAGCTCACACTCTTAGAGACTGCTTCCTTGTGCCAGGACACCTCCCTGTGTCCGGGCTAAAGACAGCTCCCACACTCTTGGAGACACCTTCTGTGTCTGGACCCCTTGTCCAGACTGAATGAGCTCCCTGACTGTGCTCCCAAGCACCTACTTCTGGCTTCCTAATCAACACCTGAGTGGATTCAGGTCTGAGCTGCAAGCGTGTACTGAATGGCAGGTGTAGTGACCTTTCTTTACCACCAGGTTTACAAAGCCACACATTTCGCTCATACCAGTCAGCAAGGTACTTAGGTGAAATATACACCTCATTCACCACATATTCCTTCACTGTCTCACATATCCCCTCCCTCTTCTCCAGACCGGAGGGCTGGTCATCCAGACCGGAGGGCTGGTCAACAATCCAACAGAGACAGTGAACTCTGGACCAGTCATGGCCCTCATCAGCTTCATCCTCACCACTGTCATAGCCAACATCAGTTTTCTCTTCATCTGAAGCATCCGCACTACCCTGTACCCTCCCAGGCCTATACTCTCTGCGGGCCTCGGGTATCCTGCACTGCTTCATCTTGACCTTAGTGCCAGCCTCAGTCTCGGTATAGTGGCTCACCAGATAAGTACGACCAGGCACGTCAGAACAGCTCTGCTGATTCTTCCTCAGAAACTTTCGTACCTCCTGCCTTTGGGGCACTGACCCTGTGTCACCAACTGTCACAGGAGGTATAGGGGTTTTCTCTAATTCCCCCTGAACTTTCTTTAGCACATCTACTTTCTTAAATATCAGTTGATTCATAAATTCTACCTCACAGAACCCAAGCGCCTCTGTCATGGTCTCTGACCATTCCGAGCCACACTGTTCAAACGATTGGCACTGTAGAGGGAGCTGATCGTTTTTCTTGGTCGGTACACATAATTTATCCTCTTCTGGTACAGGCTCACTTTGCATAAGACTCAGAGCTCTTACTTCTTTCTCCAGGAGATCCTCATGGCTACGCATCTTCTCCTGTAGTTGTTGGACGTCCTTTACGTCTTCGGCCCTTTCTTCAGGCTCTTCTGGTAGGACATGCTCAGAAGCCCTACCATCAGTCTTCTTTACCTTTTCAGCCACGTTCTGCATCCCATCTGGGCTCCCGTGTGTCTGCAGTGGCAACGGAGTGACACATCGTTTTTCCCATTTGTTGGGACGTGGCTCCGATGTAGCCTCCCTGAAAGTGCGCTTGAGCTCACCAATGCCAGCTACTGATCCGGACCGTAACCCGTCCACGCCGCTGTCTTCGGCAGAAACAGATTCCTGGACAGAGTCAGTCCCCATATCTTCAGTCTTGCTCCTCACAGCTTCACTTGAAACCTCAGCTTCTGATGAGGCATCTGGCTTGGTGACCACCACTTCCATGGCTTTTTCCACCTCTGCAGCATCACCTTCAGAGTCCTTGGCCTGATGCAGATCCACACCATACATTGATAACTTCTCATTTTCAACAGCATCCACTTGTGCTGTGTTCAGTTTCAGAGTCCTGTCTTTCACCTTAGTCTTCGCCAGGGAACCGACCAACTGTACAACATCTTCAGATGCCATCCTCCGTCCGACTGCAAGGTCAGCCTCAGCCTTCCTCTCAGGACTCTCAATCTCCTCTGCTACCATGCCTTCCTCACTTGCACTGGTTGCTTTATTGTCATCAGATGACTCACTATCACCACCACTATCCCTGTCTGACCCCCTTTTCTCAGCCACATCTGGCTCACTTTCAGGGTTATACAATTTATTCTCATTCACATCCTGCTCACTGTCAGGGTTATACAATTCATTCTCATTCACATCCGGCTCACTGTCAGGGTTATACAATTCATTTTCATTCACATCTTGATCGGGAACCTTAGTTAACATGTCATCCACAACATTAACTTCACCATCTGGTCCCTGGTTTCCCTCAGGTGGTCCCTCAAGTATGTGACTATGTGATAACCCCAGCACTATACTTCCATATAGCTCAGGTACCAGGAGCTGACTCACGACCTCTCCCTGGACTTCAGTGTCCCTATACAATAGGTTATTGTTCATGGCAGCATGAGGAAACCTTTCCTCAGAGCCAGGCTCTTGGGGAACCTCATTCAGAACAATTACATTCTCCTGTGCCGTTTTAAGAGTGGGGTCTCGCACCGGCTCACTCCCAAAATTGTCACAGGAGCCAGGCAGGTCAGGGACACTCTGTTCCCGAGAACCACCATCCTCGTCTCCCAACATCACCTGCAAAGAAATGTCATCTTTATCACGGTCATCATCAGTATCATCACTATTATGATTAGCATTATCATCATTATCAATATCAGCATCCTCATCATGGTCATCATCATCATGATCATCATTATCATTATCAATATTATCATGGTCATCATCATTATCACATAAGTTTAACGGCCCACTAGCATTGTGTTCCGCCCCTCGGGACTGCGCACCCTCAGTAGGAGCTTCATCACACTGTCCATCAGAAACATTTTTCCCCCAGAGATCCTTAGACCGGGGAAAGTCATTACCCCATATAACGGGGTGCACCAGGGTCTTCACTACCCCCACTTCATATGAAACCTCCCCGAGTTTGGGGACCAAGTCCACGGCAGTCTCTGGGTAGACTTTGGTGTCTTCATGGATGTACATCACACTCAGGTGCTTATCAGGGATGAAGTCCCTATCACTCAGGCTGTCACATACGGAAGTCACTGGACTCTCTGAGTCCAAGAGGGCCTGTGCTGGGCAGTCACTTACAACCACCGGGGACCCCTGTGGTCCAGTCTCTTCGGCTGAGGTGGACACACACACAGGTTCTGCGCAGAGAGAGAGGGATCTGCCATCATCACAACACATAGGCTCCCCCTCTATTGGACAGTTGGCTGCAATTTCACGCCAGCTCCAACACTGTCCATCACACTCTCCCACCCACATGTCCCCTCGGGCCTGAACCCGCTTATCAGCATACCCCATGTCCCCAACAGCTGGAACGCTCTTACCGCGAGAGTTCAGCGTCCGGGAACTCCGAAGTGACGACCTCTCAGACGGCTGTACCTCAGGAGGACGTGCTTGGGTGTAGCGGTCCACTATCACCTTTTCAACTCCATAATCAGGCCTGCTGACTGCAGACTCCCAACTGTATCTCCAGTCATGGACTCTCCTGGCACGGGCTGCAACCGTAACACCCAGCCGGGTAAGAATCGCCGCTTTCAACTTGGCATAGTCTTCGCTGTCCTGCTTGCTCAGGTCAGCCCAGACTTTTTGGGGTTCCCCAATCAGATAGGGTACGACCGCCATGGCCCATTCAGATAGTGGCAGATTCTCCTTCTCTGCCAGTCTCTCAAACCTAGTAAGATATACCTCCACATCATCACGAGGTGTCATTTTTCTCAAGGACCGTCTTACCGCCTTCTTTATAGCGGACAACGCCGGTGCCTTCACAACATTACTTCGGGACGCGACACCGAAATCCTTTTTTGGTGCTGTCATCTGCTCAATAAATAACCGGTTATTCTCCTGCTGCTGCTGCAGGAATTGCTGCCGGTCCTCCTGCATGCGCTGCTGGTGCTGCAGGCGCTGCTGCTCCATGCTCTGCTCCATGCTTCGCTGGGCCTGGGCCAGGTACTCAATGAGCTCCTCCATACTGCCGGACTCATCTGTCTCAACCACGGCAGTTTTATGTTGCACATTAACTTGTGCCATTTGTTCAAACAGCGCCTCCATGCTGTCATCCATGCTGTCAGACTTCTCTGTCTTAACAACGGCAGTCTTCACTCAAGACATACACACTACACAGCTTTTTTTCCACAGAAAATTCAGCCTTGCTGTGCAACCACTTTTTTTTTTTTTTTTTCTTTTGCAACTGTCTCTTTAAGACTGCTCCACAAACTTTTCTTTTGCTGCTGCACATTCCACAGTCATTTTCACAACAAGTTCAGCTTTGCTGTGCATACATTTTCTTTCTGCAGACCCTATCAGGGCCACTGTCTCTCCAAGACTGCTCCAAACAGACATTTCTGCTGACACACACTTTTTTTTTTTTCTGTTGCTATTTCAATAGACTTCACCTTTAATGCTGTCTCTCGCCACTGTGCTGCATGCACACTCCAGCACTAACTGTACCAGGCCCTGCGCTGCCCCAGCATTCTCCGCCAATTGTAAGCTTTCCGGGGGGTTTAGCTCTAGGATCGCTGTCTGGGTAGACAGAATGGCACGGAAACAGTTCATTCAGACAGCAGTTTGGTGAAAACTGGCCGCAACCAGTTTTATTAAAGTCCACAGCACACAGATAAAAACAAATCATAAACAGAAAACCTGGGCTTGTCTAGCCACTAAATTACACTTAGATAGATGGCCCTCTCTATCCGGGACCCAGACTCTACCAGTCTGTGCCCAAAACAACACATATCACATATGTTACCAGTATGGAGTTTCACAGACACTCCTCTTTATGTCCGAAGGCAACTCCAATGTCCCGACTTGAGAGAGGTCACCTCCTATTCAGTCGCTATTCGCACGGATTCTCACTGCGACTACTCCTGTGTCCGGGGTACTTCCTGCACCCAGACTGAGATAGCTCACACTCTTAGAGACTGCTTCCTTGTGCCAGGACACCTCCCTGTGTCCGGGCTAAAGACAGCTCCCACACTCTTGGAGACACCTTCTGTGTCTGGACCCCTTGTCCAGACTGAATGAGCTCCCTGACTGTGCTCCCAAGCACCTACTTCTGGCTTCCTAATCAACACCTGAGTGGATTCAGGTCTGAGCTGCAAGCGTGTACTGAATGGCAGGTGTAGTGACCTTTCTTTACCACCAGGTTTACAAAGCCACACATTTCGCTCATACCAGTCAGCAAGGTACTTAGGTGAAATATACACCTCATTCACCACATATTCCTTCACTGTCTCACAATATATATATATATATATATATATATAATATATATATATATATATTGTAAGGTAGATGCAGGACGCACAGTTGATGGGAGGTTTGTATAAGGTGGTTGTCCTCTGTAATGTAAACCTGGAGTAATGCTCCAGTACACATAGTACTAGGAGGCTTATCTGTGCATCTTGGTCAGGTTTACAGGCAAAGAATATATACAATCAGAATATAATAAAGATTTATAACCAAAGGGGAAAAAAATCCTAAGATATAACTTATTTATATAGTTAAAATTACCATATAATGACAAAGCACTCTGTAGGGTCACATAGTTATCAATCTTATTGAAAATAATGATAGGGAAAAGAAATGGAAAACTAGTATTATGACAAGGTCATAGGCTTATGGCAGGGGTGGGGAATCTTTTTCTGCAAAGGGCCATTTGGATATTTATATCGTCCTTCGGGGGCCGTACAAACTCCTCCCACAAAGTACCTCCTGACTCTGGCACTGGTGTCAGGACTTAATCTTTCATTGCATGCCCTACAGTGTTCAGTAGTGAACATTGCGTGTGTGCTAACAGAGCAAGAAGAAATTAATGAGCTGGTGGCAATCAAAACACAGCTCCCTGCCAGAGCACTGAAGTCCCTGAGAATTTACCCGGGGGGCTGGATAAAAGGTCTTCGAGGGCCGTGACACGCCTGAGCAGTCTGGCTCCAGACAGTCTGAGGCATCCAGCAGTGAGTACTCTGTATGGCGCCGGAGATTGCGGTATGTGTACTGGATGCATACGGCGATCTCCGACGCCATACTCACATAGTTACCTGACCGGGAGGAGCGTTGCTGCGGCGCTTCTCTTCTCCCGGGGCAGGAGACCAGGAGTGCGCGTCAGAATCGCGCATGCGCAATAGCGCTATCCGGCGCCATTTTGCTGAAGACACATTTACAGTGTGTCTTCAGCAATATGGCGCCGGACCGCGCGGTATGGGCATGCGCGTACTCCAGCGCCACTCTCCTCTCCCGGCGTCCAGCAGAACGGAACAGCGCTGGAGCACAGGGAGGGAAGGTGAGTATAAATGTTTGCTTTTTTGGGGTATGTGTGCAGTTTAATAGCTGTGAGGGGACCATGCATATCAGGATAGGGGTGTGAGGGGGCCATGCACATCAGGATTGGGGGTGAGGGGGACCATGCACATCAGGATTGGGGGGTGAGGGGACCATGCACATCAGGTTTGGAGGGTGAGGGGACCATGCACATCAGGGTTGGGAGGAACATGCACATCAGGATTGGGGGGTGAGGGGACCATACATACAAGTATTGGGGGGTGAGGGGACCATGCACATCAGGATTGGGTGGTGAGGGGACCATGCACATCAGGTTTGGGGGTGAGAGGACCATGCACATCAGGATTGGGGGTGAGGTGACCATGCATTCCAGGATTGGGGGGTGAGGGGACCATGCACATCAGGATTGGGGGGTGAGGTGACCATGCATTCCAGGATTGGGGGTGAGGGGACCATGCACATCAGGATTGGGGTGGTGAGAGAACCATGCATACCAGGAAAGGGGAGAGAGGGAAATGGGTACCATGCATGCCAGGATAGGGTGGTGAGGGGACAATGCATATCAGGATTGGGGTGAGAAGACCATGCATACCAGGATAGGGGGGTGAAGGGTAACATGCATACCAGGATAGGTGGGTGAGGGGTACCATGCACACCAGGATTGGGGGTGAGGGGACCATGCATACCAGAATTGGGAGTTAAGAGGTGCCATGTATACCAGGATTGGGGATGAGGGGACCATGCATATCAGGAAGTGGGCGACGGGACCATGCATACCAGGATGGGGGTGAGAGGACCACGCATACCAGGATTGGGGAGTGATTGGGCCATGCATACCAGGATTGGGGATGAGCTGTAACATGCATGCCAGGATAGAGGGGTACCATGCACACCAGGATTGGGGGTAAAGGGTGCCATGTATACCTGGATTGGGGATGAGGGAACCATGCATACCAGGATTGGGGGGTAAAGTGTACCATACATCCTACGATAGGGATGAGGGGAATCATGCATACCAGAATTGGGGTGAGGGGACCATTCATACCAGAATTGGGGGTGAGGGGACCATGCATTCCAGGATTGGGTGGGAGGGGACCATGCATACCAGGATTGGGGGGTAAGGGGAACATGCATATCAGGATTGGGGATGAGGGGTAACATGCATACCAGGATAGAGGGGTACCATGCACACCAGAATTGGGAGGTAAGGAGTGCCATGTATACCAGGATTGGGGATGAGGGGACCATTCATACCAGGATTGGGGGTAAAGTGTACCATACATCCTACGATAGGGATGAGGGGGAATCATGCATACCAGAATTGGGGGGTGAGGGGACCATGCATTCCAGGATTGGGCAGGAGAGGACCATGCATACCAGGATTGGGGGGTGAGGGAACCATGAATACCAGGATAT
>JARQOD010011038.1:0-24975 GCA_033576555.1 Oophaga sylvatica
GGGTCGGACGGCAGCAGCCGTCGCGTGTGTGCTGTTTTCGTCACAACACCCCACAGTCCTCCACATAGCGTAATGCACCCCACAGTCCTCCACATAGTATAATGCACCCCATAGTCCTCCACATAGTGTAATGCAGCCCACAGTCCTCCACATAGTGTAATGCACCCCACACTCCTAGACATAGCGTAATGCACCCCACAGTCCTCCACATAGCGTAATGCACCCATAGTCTTCCATATAGTATAATACACCCCACAGTACTCCACATAGTGTAATGCACCCCACAGTCCTCCACATAGTGTAATGCACCCCACAGTCCTCCAAATAGTGTTATGCACCCCATAGTCTTCCATATAGTATAATACACCCCACAGTCCTCCACATAGTGTAATGCACCCCACAGTCCTCCACATAGGGTAATGCACCCCACAGTCCTCCACATAGCGTAACTCATCCCACAGTCCTCCACATAGTGTAATGCCCCACAGTCCTCCACATAGCGTAATGCACCCCACAGTCCTCCACTTAGTGTAATGCACCCCACAGTCCTCCACATAGTGTTATGCACCCCATAGTCTTCCATATAGTATAATACACCCCACAGTCCTCCACATAGTGTAATGCACCCCACAGTCCTCCACATAGGGTAATGCACCCCACAGTCCTCCACATAGGGTAACTTACCCTGCAGTCCTCCACATAGTGTAATGCACCCCACAGTCCTCCACATAGCGTAATGCACCCCACAGTCCTCCACATAGTGTAATGCATCCCACAGTCCTCCACATAGCATAATGCACCCCATACTCCTGCATACAGTATAATGCACTCCTCATAGTCTTCCATATAGTATAATACATCCCATAGTCCTCTACATAGTTCAATACACCCCAGAGTCTTCCACATGGCATAATGCACCCCACTATCCTCAATATAGTATGCTGTGCCCCATAGTCCTTCATATAGTATAATGCACTCCCCATATTTCTCCCTGTGTAAGAGGCAGAGGGGAATAATAGAGGAGGGAGCGTCATCTGACACCCTCGCCTTCATTATTGCTTTCAACTGTATCAGCATCTAGGATGCTGATATAGTTTAATGCGGCATGAGGAGAGGGCCCCCTGACTCATGGGCCACATAGTGGCCGCATAGTGTGCTGCTATTAGAGGCATGCCAGTGGCTGGGGGCCCCTGGTGGAGTGGGGGCCCTAGGCAGCTGCCTAGTCTGCCTGCCCCTAACGCCGACCCTGTCTGTCAGCAGAGTCAGGAGCCCCTGATTCTCATGGCAATGTCGACCAATCCCACCGGTGTTGCTGACATTTGTCTGATGTGTATGGGGCCTTAGAGGTCCATCAGTGAACTCCTTCTGCCTTGGAGTTTGCAGCTCCTTTATCTGTCTTTTCTGAGCTCCTCTCGCTGATTTATAACCACATGAATGTTCATGAGAAAATCTCAAAACTGGAAAGAAAAATTGAAAACTTTTTGTCAAATCCAATATTATACAGGAGAGCGTATGTGACACAAGTCTCCTCACATGGATAGGCAGACGAGCGCTGGCTGAATGTCTGCAGCGGTCACCAGACCTCACACAGGTGGAGATTTCCCTCTGCTAATAACAGGAGTAATTCTACCGATATCTACAATGTATCGTACTTCTGCACATTCTGGTGTGGGGGGATCACAGTATTGGGGTGCAGGGTACAATGATATTCTCGGCGTCCTCCATCCCTTAAGCATAACTATATTTTGTACTGATCACGGCCGCACAGATTCTGGAAGTTTCTATCAGAGGAAGCAGATTGCATTGATCTACATGAGAGTTTTGAGTTTGTTTCCAAGGTGATGTCTGATTCCTTTATTTTCTTGTGGAGGATCCGCAGATTTATTTCACATATGTGAATAACTTGTTTTTATTTATGTTTGACTGTTACTGACAAGGCGACGCTGTAAGAAGCGAAAATTGGGAAGATAGATACAAGATGGGTGAATAGATAATAGATACAAGATGGATGAATAGATAGATGATAGATACAAGATGGATGAATAGATAGATGATATATATGAGATGGATGAATAGATAGATGATAGATACAAGATGGATGAATAGATAGATGATATATATGAGATGGATGAATAGATAGATGATAGATACAAGATGGATGAATAGATAGATGATATATATGAGATGGATGAATAGATAGATGATAGATACAAGATGGATGAATAGATAGATGATATATATGAGATGGATGAATAGATAGATGATAGATACAAGATGGATGAATAGATAGATGATATATATGAGATGGATGAATAGATAGATGATAGATATGAGGTGGAAACATAATAGAGGGAGAGATCGATAATAGATACTTAAGTGACAGATATTAGTGATGGGCGAGCAGTAAAATGCTCGGGTGCTCGTTGTTCGAGCAGATTGGAATACTCGGGTACTCGGACAGAACAACGAGCCCAATGTAAGTCTATGGGAGACCCGAGTATTTTTACCCCGATTTCCCCCGCGGTCCTTTTAAGGTCTAAAAATGTCTGAAAATGATGGAAACGCTGCTCAAATGACACGGGGACATCATGGGGATCGGCCCTGGAAGCATTCCTGACTCCTAGGTCACAGCTCTAAACAATGTTGTCAGTTTCATGCCTTTATTTCCAATGCACCAAAAAACCTACCAAAACGAAACCTAAACTAATTTTGCAGGGAAATATGTTGAGGCACATCCTTTCCATGTTAATGACTTGTATATAAGGCAAAATAATTAACCCCAGACCAAAATGTTCCTCCACCACTTGGGCTATGTTCAGACGCAGCGTTTTTGAAGCGTTTTTCAACTTTAACATTGCTTTCAACCAAAACAAATGCATTCACTGGGAAATGTCATTGTAACATTTACCAACCCTAGCTGACCATGTGGTGTGTGACACATCATCAGACACATCCTGTTTCATTTATGAAGGAGGGACTCTTAAAGTCACAGAGCCTATTTTTACAGGGGTATCAGGCGGTATT
The DNA here is from genome assembly GCA_033576555.1 of Oophaga sylvatica. Taxonomy (NCBI): domain Eukaryota; kingdom Metazoa; phylum Chordata; class Amphibia; order Anura; family Dendrobatidae; genus Oophaga; species Oophaga sylvatica. The sequence goes on from JARQOD010011038.1 coordinate 3,025, forward strand.
AATCTGCTTAAAGGGCCATTATTACACAGTGGGTCTCCTAAACTGTTATAGCCTTTGCAGTGAGTGGATGGGCTGCCAAGAATTGCGACGCAGCCCAATACCTCTTTCACGAGATGTCCAAGAGGGCCTCCATAAAAAATGTTGCATTCAATGCAAGGCCTGCCCTGCTACCAAGTCATCTGCACTCCAATAAGCCTTTGAACCCACATACTGGATGGGCCCAGGAAAATCTGTGTAGCCCAGCTGCGTTTGGTGCCACATATTACCCAGGAGGATGCATAGAAGGTAATTCACAATCACCTGATATTCATTCACACTTCACATTTTCCCTGGTGCCACCAGAGGGAGCCCTTTAGATTACGCAGGTATATAAGGGTGTGGAGAGATAGAACAGTAGACATTTGAGACATTCTAGCTGAGACATTCTAGACGGACAGTCTAGCTGAACGTTAGCTAGTTGTTGGTTGTACCTCAGACAGATCAGATCTCCTCAGAACACCGGAGTGAGAGGATTCCTGTCAGAGCTCAGATTACACTAGTCTGTGTCAGAGCGTGTTGAAGAGCTGAGAGGAAAGTTACCTCAGATCGTGCTGACTGATAGTTCCCTAGGAAAGTGGAAAGTGACTCTCGGAGTGTGCACAGATCAGTCTGACGGAATGTCCTGATAGCTACTTTGGACAGAGCCTAAGAAGGAAGTGAAGGAAAGGGAACTGCAGGATTTGTAACACCGAGTCAACTGAGGTACTGTTAGAGAGCGAGCGTGCCGACGCTTGGAGAGCGGTGAAGAGAAGAAAGCTGACATCTACTGCTGCCTGTGCTTATGTTAAAGGTGTGAGTAGGACGACAGGCAAGTGGAAAAAGGGAAAGAGAGTGACTGAGGAGAAATAGCAACGATAGCTTACCTCCACTCTGCACCACCGGACACCGGGTCCGAGCTTGCTAGTACCTTCACGGCTAGTGGGAAAAACCGGAGACCCTGCTGGACTTCAGGTCACAGAGGGGCCCAACAGTGCTGATACGTAACCGGGGTCAGGAAGAACAGGAGTCTAGCAGGACGCTGCAGATAGAGACTTAGTTCTGTCCAAAAGAAGGCTCTACCACAATGTCAGCCGGGCATAGCTGTTTCACACGGAGTTAGGCTTTGTTTCATGCAAGTCAGAAACTCACACATATAAAGACGTAAGGAGGCCCTACACCTACTCAGTGATTACTGGACGTGCATCCTCCACCCTGAGCAGCTTCCCGGGACGTGCCTGCAAATACACTAGTAAAGGTACAGAAAGAGACTGTCTTGTGTGTGTCTGCCTCATTGCACTGCACCCCTGCACCGCCATATATCTCGAGGGATCAGTCTCGCCTGTGGGAGACTTAACATCTTGCTGCCCAGTAACAACCCCTCAGAGAATCTACCCTGCAGCGCTGGTCATCCTGACCAGGAACCACAGGTGGCGTCACAAACATTTCTAAATCCCCTGTAAATATTCCCACATTTTTATGGTGATCGCCCAGGGCAACGGACCGAGCTGCGCTACCCGTGACATCCCCCAGTGAAGTGAACGGGCTCGGTGCCGAGTACCCCAAAGCCCTGCTTCGTGCGACTCATCTACTTGGCGTCACGAACAGGATCCGAAGCTTACAATATGTGATTCCTGTGTGCCTAAATGGACTGTTTTTGTGCAAAAAGACTGTGTGCAGTTCTTGTGACTTTTGGCGCCATTTTCCGCCATTTTGCCGCCATATTCGTGCCCTGAGGCGCTGGTGAAGAAGAGGGGCGTGCATTCGTGGGCGTACCCCCCCAGTGGCGCGAAAGTGATGGGCGCCCTGTCTAAATGCTTCTACAATGTCCGAGCCTGCCCTACTGCAAGAGAGATCCGCCTCCCCTTCATCCTCCATGCTAAGAAGAGAAAGCGAAAGTCCCGTCTCCGTGGAAAAATCCAGAGTGTTCCAGATGAAACATACAGTCTGGCCTGGCGTGAGATGGCAGAAGGACAGGAGTCACTGTGTGGGGGAATGGCGGTGCGCAGACCCTGTTCCCCTGAAGTGGTGCAGCCTGTACCCGAACCTTCCCCAGGTCGGGAGGACAAAGAAATGAACTACCGTATGGAAGAAGTGGATGCGGTGCTGAGAGATATAGCCCGACACCGCGCAGAGATGGAGGCGATGGAGCAAAGCTGGCGTGCCCTGAAACAGCGGCTGCTGTGGGACCCACTGCTCTCCCCTCAAGATGCGCAAATGCCACCCGCGTCACCACTGGACCCAGAAGCTGATGAAGAACCGGAGGCCGGCCCCAAAAGAGCTGATCCTGACTCCGCCGAGGATGCGGCGGGAGGGAAGGAGGCTGAGGAGGCCCTGCCCGGACCAGAATGCCAGCCAGGCCTGGAACCAGAGGCCGCAGCAGAATGCAGTCCCCCGGTAGGGACGATGACGGATGAAACTCAGCCGCAAGCGATGGAGATCGACTGGGAGGAGATGGAGCTCCTGGACCACGTGGAATACGCCGCCCAGAAGGAGAATGAGTGGCGACGCCGGGAGTATGAGCAGCGACAGCAGCAGGAGCAGCGAGAGGCGCAGCAGCTTCACCAGAGGTACCGGGAGCAGAATCTTGCGGACAAGGAGATCGTCCGGCGAGATAAAGGTACGCTCCGGGAATCGCGGCGCCAGGGGACAGTGTGTGACTCTAAGCTCCAGGGAGGTTGGGGGTACATACGCGAACCCGGGTTCTCTCAGAAGATCTTCGTTCATCGCTGTGATGTAGGGTCTAACCTATTAAAAGGGGATGTTGTCACCTACACGCGGCACTGGGGTCTTAAGGGGTGGTATGCCCTGAATGTCTCCCGAGTCAGCGACCCCGTCCCTGAAGCCAGAAACGTACCCCGTGTCTCAGCGTCCCAGGCCCCAGCCACATCAGCGCCCGGCCGCGCACCTGTGTTCCATTCTGCAAATGCGCCCTCAACTGAGCCACTCCGCGCACCTGCATCCTATCCTGCGTCCTATTCTGCAACGCAACAGAGCGCAACAGTTGCAAGTGCGCACCCTACTGAGCCATTGCATGTGCATGCGTCACCATTGGAAACGCTGCAGAGCATAGCGACTGCTACAGCGATCCCTATTGAGCCAAATCTGTATTTAGAAGAGTCACCTGTAAGGCCTCCAGCAAATCGCAAAATTGAAAAGAGGACTGTAGCTACTCAGACACTGGTAGCAGGACACGATCTCTTAGTGATGCGTTCCAGAGCGCACCGTATGCTTCCAGCCCCAGGTGTGGAAGGTGCAACCATATTCAAAGAAGAACAGTAGGACCCAGACAGGGTTTACTGAACTGTAGAAAGTTTGCAGAGAATTGCACTTTATTGAGAATGTTATATGATAATGTTTACATGCTGAAGTAGTAATACCCCAGTTGGGTAATGTGATATGTGAAATGTGTTTCTTTTAAAGGACTGCGTGGCTGAGGACTTTGCCAGCCCAAAAAACTGTGTTGTAAATAGTTGGCACTTAGTGCCCCATCTTGGTTTTACGTAAAGCCATTCTACCTCTGAAGAAAAACCCGTATGGTGTGGCCTTGAGTGAGGTCTGCAGCAAAGAAGTCCTGCAGCCCACCCAGGACCACCGTGGGAGGTTTGGTGCGGGTCCTCCACAAGAATCCTGTATTTATTGTGTGAAAGCATTTGATGTTTTTTCTATTTGCTAATTTGTACACATTGTAACGTTTGAAGTGTCCTTACCTCCCGCAAGGGATGAAGTTATGTTTTGTTGATGTTATGTATAAAAAAATTGTTTTCTTTTTCAGCCCGGAAGTGCTGATATTAACTAGGGGGGGATGTGTAGCCCAGCTGCGCTTGGTGCCAAATATTACCCAGGAGGATTCATAGAAGGTAATTCACAATCACCTGATATTCATTCACACTTCACATTTTTCCTGGTGCCACCAGAGGGAGCCCTTTAGATTACGCAGGTATATAAGGGTGTGGAGAGATAGAACAGTAGACATTTGAGACATTCTAGCTGAGACATTCTAGACGGACAGTCTAGCTGAACGTTAACTAGTTGTTGGTTGTACCTCAGACAGATCAGATCTCCTCAGAACACCGGAGTGAGAGGATTCCTGTCAGAGCTCAGATTACACTAGTCTGTGTCAGAGCGTGTTGAAGAGCTGAGAGGAAAGTTACCTCAGATCGTGCTGACTGATAGTTCCCTAGGAAAGTGGAAAGTGACTCTCGGAGTGTGCACAGATCAGTCTGACGGAATGTCCTGATAGCTACTTCGGACAGAGCCTAAGAAGGAAGTGAAGGAAAGGGAACTGCAGGATTTGTAACACCGAGTCAACTGAGGTACTGTTAGAGAGCGAGCGTGCTGACGCTTGGAGAGCGGTGAAGAGAAGAAAGCTGACATCTACTGCTGCCTGTGCTTATGTTAAAGGTGTGAGTAGGACGACAGGCAAGTGGAAAAAGGGAAAGAGAGTGACTGAGGAGAAATAGCAACGATAGCTTACCTCCACTCTGCACCACCGGAGACCGGGTCCGAGCTTGCTAGTACCTTCACGGCTAGTGGGAAAAACCGGAGACCCTGCTGGACTTCAGGTCACAGAGGGGCCCAACAGTGCTGATACGTAACCGGGGTCAGGAAGAACAGGAGTCTAGCAGGACGCTGCAGATAGAGACTTAGTTCTGTCCAAAAGAAGGCTCTACCACAATGTCAGCCGGGCGTAGCTGTTTCACACGGAGTTAGGCTTTGTTTCATGCAAGTCAGAAACTCACACATATAAAGACGTAAGGAGGCCCTACACCTACTCAGTGATTACTGGACTGCATCCTCCACCCTGAGCAGCTTCCCGGGACGTGCCTGCAAATACACCAGTAAAGGTACAGAAAGAGACTGTCTTGTGTGTGTCTGCCTCATTGCACTGCACCCCTGCACCGCCATATATCTCGAGGGATCAGTCTCGCCTGTGGGAGACTTAACATCTTGCTGCCCAGTAACAACCCCTCAGAGAATCTACCCTGCAGCGCTGGTCATCCTGACCAGGAACCACAGGTGGCGTCACGAACATTTCTAAATCCCCTGTAAATATTCCCACATTTTTATGGTGATCACCAAGGGCAACGGACCGAGCTGCGCTACCCGTGACATCCCCCAGTGAAGTGAACGGGCTCGGTGCCGAGTACCCCAAAGCCCTGCTTCGTGCGACTCAAATCCACTTCACATTATACATTTTGTCCTCCCATTCTGTTTTTTTTTTGCATTTACTGCAAGGCCTGCCCTGCTACCAAGTCATATGAACCCCAATAACCCCAATCCCCCCTTGGAAGAAACATGGAGGAGGGCCTCTTAATAAAGAGTGTCCCATTAAAAAGGAGCGGGTCTCCTACACTTGGAATGCCCACACACTAAGTGTGTTGGCTGGCCAACATTTTCCCCTGTGGGGTACACCTCAACCTTTTCCATAACAAGTCTTTTACGCCCAGCATAACCACCCACCCTTGTTATGAATTCGACACTGGCTGTAGCAGCACGGAACACATTAACCCTGGTGACCTACTGGCGGTGGATGATCAGACGTGGAGGAAGGCCTGATTAAAAACTAGGCCCAGTTTAAAGGAGCGGGTCTCCTACACTGGGAATGCCCATACACTAAGTGTATGGGCTGGCCAACATTTCCCCTGTGGGGTACACCTCAACCTTTTCCATAACAAGTGTTTAACACCCAGCAAAAACACCCACCCTTGTTAGGATTTTGACACTGGCTGTAGCAGCACACAACCTGTTAACCCTGGTGATCAAGTGGTGGAGAATGAGGAGACTTAATGATAAATCATACTGAAATCAAACAAATAAATAAAAAGTGTAAATCCACCTATGAAAGAAAATAACAAAAGAGAGGGATGAACACAGGTTCATAGATATGAAGCCAGAATGTGTCCGAGAGATGTTTGTCCCTAGCAACAGCTCAGAGACAAGGGTCTAAATAAAAATATAATAGTATTTCACTATTTTTATATTGGAGAGGTATACACTAGGTCATAAGAGGATGTTCCACAGATAGGAAAAATGGAAAATATAAAAATAAATGGAAGAATATACTGTATGTTCATCTCATTTTTATGAGATTTCCCCTGGGGGAGTAACATTTGTTTTGGTTTCAAATTAGTAACGGGCATCATAAAAACACCCTTGTCAAAAATTGAGTGACCTTTGCATCATGGAATACGCTCACCCTGGTGTCCTACTGGTTGTGGATGATGAGGATGAGGATAAGGAGGAGGATAACACCAAACAGAACAAATCAGGAAGCGGATACCCATGTGTGGTTGTGAAGAGGTGCATGAGAATACACCTCCCCCAAAAAAGACCATGGATTTGAGGTAATGTTTTGCTGTTTTCATTTGGTGGTGTACAGAAGTCTTGCCCATTCCAGCCTGTGTTCATTTTGACAACAGTCAGCCTGTCAGCATTGTCAGTTGACAGGCGGATGCGCTTATCTGTTATAATTCCACCAGCGGCACTAAAAACCCGCTCTGACAGAACGCTAGCAGCAGGGCAGGCCAGGACCTCCATGCGTAGAGAGCCAGTTCATGCCACGTGTCTAGCTTGGATACCCAATAATTAAAAGGCACAGAGGAATCACGGAGGACGTTTCTACGATCTGCAAGGTACTCCCTAACCATCTTCCCAAATATTGCACTTCTTGTGTCAGCACCCCTTGCCTTTGTGGCGGCACGATGGGAGGGTCTGAGAAAACTTTGCCATTGTTCCCCTGCCTGAGCTGAATTGTACTTCTGTCTCTCTTGCTTGGACCCCTTGGCTGTACAACGAATTCTGACATCTGCTGCCAGCGTTCTCACTTGGGAATTTTTCAGTAATTCCGCTACAAGGGCCCTCTGATACAGCAACATTTTTGTACACCTGTCTGACTCTGGAAGAAGAGATTGAAAGTTTTCCTTGTAGCATGGTCTAGAAGTGTCACCAACCAGTAATGAGTGTCACCCAAAAATTTTATAATGCTTGGGTCACGGGAAATGCATTGCAACATAAAGTCAGCCATGCATGCCAGACTACTAACAGGCAGGACTTCCGTGTCCTCACAAACAGGACGACTGAACAGACGGTATGACAGCTGTGCTTGTAGTACCGTCTATAGCGCATGAAAGTACCTCCTGTTTTTCCTCCTCCTCATTGTCTACCAATCCACCTTGCGACAACATGAGGCTGGGCTGAGTATAATCACCCTGTATGGTTCCTTGCTCCAACTCATCGTGCTCCGCCTGCAATGCATCATCTTTAATTGTGAGCAGAGAGTTTTTCAGAATGCTGAAAAGCAGGATGGTGATGCTAATTATGGCTTCTTCGCCGCTCACCATCTTGGTGCAGTTCTCAAAGTTCTGGAGGATGGTACATATGTCTGACATCCATGTCCACTCTTGAGGTTTTATGTCTGGAGTCTGAACTGAATATCGACGGCCTTGTTGATGCTGGTAGTCAACAACTGCCATCTTCTGCTCACAAATCCTTTCCAACATTTGCAGTGTAGAGTTCCAACGCGTGGGGACATTACACACCAGTCGGTGAGCTGGAAGATGCAAACGCTGCTGAAGCACGTTAAGGACGGCTGAAGCTGTAGCTGACTTTCTAAAATGGGCAGACATACGACGTACTTTCACTAGCAAATCCGGCAGCTCCAGGTAGCTTTTGAGAAAACGTTGAACCACGAGGTTAAGCACATGGGCCAGGCAAGGTATGTGTGTGAGCTCACCTTGCCTCAGAGCCACCATCAGGTTCCAGACATTCACACACGATCATACCTGGCTGTAGGTTCAGCGGTGTCATCCAAATATCTGACTGCTCTTTCAGCGCTGTCCATAACTCTTCAGCATTGTGAGGTTTGTCACCTATGCAGATTAGCTTCAGCACAGCCTGTTGCCGCTTGGCTGAGGCAGTGCTACAGTGCTTCCAGCTTCTGACTGATGTGTTCATTTCAGACATGGAGGCTGAAGAAGAGGAGGAGGAGGTGCAGGAGCTGTAGACTGTGGGGGCAACCCTGATTGACGTAGGGCCCGCAATCCTCGGCGTGGGGAAGATGTGCTCCATCCCAAGGTCCGACTGGGTCCTGGCTTCTACTAAGTTAACCCAGTGTGCCGTCAGTGAGATGTACCTTCCCTGCCCACAGGCACTTGTCCACGTGTCCGAGGTTAGGTGTACTTTCCCAGTAACAGCATTGTTGAGGGCACGGTAATGTTGTGGGATACATGCTGGTGTAATGCTGGTACGGCACAATGGGAGAAATAGTGGTGACTGGGGACTGAGTACCTTGGGACGGCCGCCGCCATTAGGTTGCGGAAAGCTTCCGTCTCAACGAGCCGAAAAGGCAACATTTCGAGCACGAGCACATGAGAAATGTGAGAATTAAGTACTGTGGCCTGTGGGGCATTGGCTGGGTATTTCCGCTTGTGTTCCATTGACTGGGGTATAGACAACTGAAGGTTGGGCTGGGACAAGGACGTGGACGAGCTTGATGATGCTGCTGGTTGAGTGTGGGCAGCAACAGGTGCAGGGCCCGAGGCATCTTCACAGGCACGGTGAACTGGGGATTGGCTTTTACGCAAAACAGTGGAAGAAGCAGTGTTGTCACCTGCAGGCAGTGTTCCTGGAGCCTGGTGTTCGGCCCACAAAGTCTGGTGCTTTGCTGCCATGTGCCTAATCATGCTGGTGTTGGTCAGGCTGGTAGTTTTGCTACCCCTGCTGATGCGGGCATGGCAAGTGCTGCAAATGGCCTGTTTGTGGTTCTCGGCAAAGTCTTTAAAAAATAACCAGATTCAAGAAGATCTAACAGTTGAAATGGCAACTTCCGTCCTGTTGGTGTTACGGAGAACGGATGCACGCCTTCTGTCTGCGGCCAACACACTGCTTCTTCCTGCTTGTTGTGATGATATGCCTCCTTCCCCATGTGTGCTGCTGTCCTCGCTCTCCATGTCCTCCTGCCAGGTTGGATCAGACACTATGTCATCCACCACCTCGTCTTCCACATCCGCACCATGCTCCTCCTCCTGACTTTCCGGAAATTGTGTCTCATCATCGACCACCTCTTGTGACCATGGCTGCTCAAAGATTTGTGCATTGCTACATGGAATATCTTCTTGCCCCGCTTCAAGTGGACCGGGCGAGAGGCATGAATCTCCAAATGGAAAACTGAACAGCTCTTCGGAGTGTCCGAGTGTGGGATCAGTTGTCTCAGGGCGCTCGGCATGGTGGAGGAAGGAGGAGCAGGGTGAATAATAGCTGGTCCACACTCACGGCTACTCAGACTTGACTGTGTGGAAGACGTGGTGGTGGCTAAGTGACTGGAAGCATTATCCGCTATCCAACCAACTACCGTTTCACACTGCTCGGGCTTCAATAGTGGTTAGTGGTGTGCTGTGGTCCCTTACAAACTGGGACAGGAAGGTCGAGCACGAAGATGTGGGTCTTTGCTGCAGCCCACTTTCAGCTTGGCCTCGGCCTCTGCATGCACCATCAGCATCACGTCCAATTCCCCATCCCTTGCCCCTTGCCTTGCCCATTTTAAATGGATTACTGAAATATTTGAAAAGCTCAATACAAATGGATTTATTTGGAGAAAAACTATATGTGATCAGTATGCCTGCAAAGTGAAGATTTTTCCACCACAGAAAAACCAGGCCTCAGCCTGAGATAACAGACTGTAATAATTTTTTGGGTTAGGTTTTTTTTGCTACTATTTAAACCCCTTCACCCCCAAGGGTGGTTTGCACGTTAATGACCGGGCCAATTTTTACAATTCTGACCACTGTCTCTTTATGAGGTTATAACTCTGGAACGCTTCAACGGATCTTCGCGATTCTGAGACTGTTTTCTCGTGACATATTGTACTTCATGTTAGTGGTAAAATTTCTTCGATATAACTTGCGTTTATTTTTGAAAAAAACGCAAATATGGCGAAAATTTTAAAAATTTTGCAATTTTCAAACTTTGAATTTTTTTTCCCTTAAAACAGAGAAATATGTCACACAAAATAGTTAATAAATAACATTTCCCACATGTCTACTTTACATCAGCACAATTTTGGAACCAAAATTTTTCTTTGTTAGGAAATTAGAAGGGTTAAAAGTTGACCAGCGATTTCTCATTTTTACAACAAAATTTACAAAGCCATTTTTTTAGGGACCACCTCACATTTGAAGTCACTTTGACGGGTCTATATGGCAGAAAATACCCAAAAGCGACACCATTATAAAAACTGCACCCCTCAAGGTACTCAAAACTACATTCAAGAAGTTTATTAACCCTTCAGGTGCTTCACAGGAGCTGAAGCAACGTGGATGGAAAAAATTAATATTTAACTTTTTAGCCACAAAAATGATCTTTTACAAACTTTTTTTATTTTCACAAGGGTAAAAGGAGAAAATGGACAGATAAAGTTGTTGTGCAATTTCTCCTGAGTACGCCAAAACCCCATATGTGGGGGAAAACCACTGTTTGGGCACACGGCAGAGCTCGTAAGGGAAGGAGCGCCGTTTGACTTTTTCAAACTAAAATTGGCTGGAATTGAGATTGGACGCCATGTCGTGTTTGGAGAGCCCCTGATACGCCTAAACAGTGGAAACCCCCCACAAGTGACACCATTTTGGAAACTAGACCCCCTAAGGAACTTATCTAGATCTGTTGTGAGCACTTTGAACCCCAAAGTGTTTCACAAAAGTTTATAATGCCTGGGTGTGAAAAAAAAAAAAAAATTTCCACAAAAATGATTTTTTAGTCCCAAATTTTTGATTTTTCCCAAGGAAATTGGACCCCAAAACTTGTTGTACAATTTGTCCTGAGTACGCTGATACCCCATATGTGGGGGGGAACTGTTTGGGCGCACGGCAGGGCTTGGAAAAGAAGCAGTAACGTTTTGGAATGCAAACATTGATGGGGTCATGTTCCGTTTGTAGTGCCCCAGATGAGCCTAAACAGTGGAAACCCCCCACAAGTGACCCCATTTTGGAAGCTAGACCCCTAAGGAACTTATCTAGATCTTTGGTGAGCACTTTGAACCCCCAAGTGCTTCACACAAGTTTATAATGCCCGGGCATGAAAATAAAAATCCTATTTTTTTCCCACAAAAATTATCTCTTAGTCACTAATTTTTTATTTTCCCATAGGTAACAGGAGAAATTGGACCACAAAATTTGTTGTCCAATTTGTCCTGAGTATGCTGATACCCCATATGTGGGGGGGAACCACTGTTTGGGCGCATGGCAGAGCTCGGAATGGAAGGAGCACTATTTGACTTTTTCCAACCAAAATTGGCTGGAATTGAGATTGGACGCCATGTTGCATTTGGAGAGCCCCTGATGTGCCTAAACAGTGGAAACCCCCCACAAGTGACCCCATTTGGAAAGTAGACCCCTAAGGAACTTATCTAGATCTTTGGTGAGCAATTTGAACCCCCAAGTGCTTCACACAAGTTTATAACGTAGAGCCGTAAAATAAAAAATTATATTTTTTCCACAAAATTGATCTTTTCACCCAATTTTTATTTTCCCAAGGAAACAAGACTCCAAAATTATTGTGCAATTTGTCCTGAGTGCCTGATACCCCATATGTGGGGGTAAACCACTGTTTGGGTGCATGGCAGAGTTTGGAAGGGACGGAGCGCCGTTTGACTTTTTCAACGCAGAATTGGCTGGAATGCCATGTACGTGTTTGGAGAGCTCCTGATCTGCCTAAACAGTGGAAACCCCCCACAAATGACACCATTTTGGAAACTAGACCCCTCAAGGAACTTATCTAGATGTGTGGTGAGCACTTTGAACCCCAAAGTGCTTCACAAAGTTTATAACGTACAGCCGTAAAATAAAAAATTCTTTTTTTTTTTTACAAAAATGATTTTTCGCCCCAATATTTTATTTTCACAAGGGTAACAGAGAAATGGACCCCAAAAGTTGTTGTCCAATTTGTCCTGAGTACGCTGATACCCAATATGTGGGGTAAACTACTGTTGGGCGCACGTCGGGGTTCGGAAGGGAAGTAGTGACGTTTTGGATTCAGACTTTGATGGAATGGTCTGGGATGTCATGTCGCATTTGGGAGCCCCTGATGCGCCTAAACAGTGGAAACCCCCCACAAAGTGACCCCATTTTGGAAAATAGACCCCACAAGGAACTTATCTAGATGTGTGGTGAGCACTTTGAACCCCGAAGTGCTTCACAGAAGTTTATAACGTACAGCCGTAAAAATAAAAAATCCTTTTTTTTTTTACAAAAATGATTTTTTCGCCCCCAATATTTTATTTTCACAAGGGTAACAGGAGAAATTGGACCCCAAAAGTTGTTGTCCAATTTGTCTTGAGTATGCTGATACCCAATATGTGGGAGTAAACTACTGTATGGGCGCACGTCGGGGCTCGGAAGGGAAGTAGTGACGTTTTGGATTGCAGACTTTGATGGAATGGTCTGGGGGAGTCATGTCGCATTTGGAGAGCCCCTGATGCGCCTAAACAGTGGAAACCCCCCACAAGTGACCCCATTTTGGAAAATAGACCCCACAAGGAACTTATCTAGATGTGTGGTGAGCACTTTGAACCCCGAAGTGCTTCACAGAAGTTTATAACGTACAGCCGTAAAAATAAAAAATCCTTTTTTTTTTACAAAAATGATTTTTTCGCCCCCAATATTTTATTTTCACAAGGGTAACAGGAGAAATTGGACCCCAAAAGTTGTTGTCCAATTTGTCCTGAGTACGCTGATACCCAATATGTGGGAGAAAACTACTGTATGGGCACACGTCGGTGCTCGGAAGGGAAGTAGTGACGTTTTGGATTGCAGACTTTGATGGAATGGTCTGGGGGCGTCATGTCGCATTTGGAGAACCCCTGATGCGCCTAAACAGTGGAAACCCCCCACAAGTGACCCCATTTTGGAAAATAGACCCCACAAGGAACTTATCTAGATGTGTGGTGAGCACTTTGAACCCCGAAGTGCTTCACAGAAGTTTATAACGTACAGCCGTAAAAATAAAAAATCCTTTTTTTTTTACAAAAATGATTTTTTCGCCCCCAATATTTTATTTTCACAAGGGTAACAGGAGAAATTGGACCCCAAAAGTTGTTGTCCAATTTGTCCTGAGTACGCTGATACCCAATATGTGGGAGAAAACTACTGTATGGGCACACGTCGGGCTCGGAAGGGAAGTAGTGACGTTTTGGATTGCAGACTTTGATGGAATGGTCTGGGGGCGTCATGTCGCATTTGGAGAACCCCTGATGCGCCTAAACAGTGGAAACCCCCCACAAGTGACCCCATTTTGGAAAATAGACCCCACAAGGAACTTATCTAGATGTGTGGTGAGCACTTTGAACCCCGAAGTGCTTCACAGAAGTTTATAACGTACAGCCGTAAAAATAAAAAATCCTTTTTTTTTTTACAAAAAATGATTTTTTCGCCCCCAATATTTTATTTTCACAAGGGTAACAGGAGAAATTGGACCCCAAGAGTTGTTGTCCAAATTGTCCTGAGTACGCTGATACCCAATATGTGGGAGAAAACTCTTGTATGGGCACACGTCGGGGCTCGGAAGGGAAGTAGTGACGTTTTGGATTGCAGACTTTGATGGAATGGTCTGGGGGCGTCATGTCGCATTTGGAGAGCCCCTGATGCGCCTAAACAGTGGAAACCCCCCACAAGTGACCCCATTTTGGAAAATAGACCCCACAAGGAACTTATCTAGAAGTGTGGTGAGCGCTATGAAGCCCCAAGTACTTCACAGAAGTTTTATAACATACAGCCGTAAAAACAAAAAAATCATTTTTTTTTTTTACAAAAATGATTTTGTCGCCCCCAGTTTTTTATTTTCCCAAGGGTAACAGGAGAAATAGGCCAAATTGCACAATAACTCTTGGGGTCCAGAGTATGCTGATACCCCATATGTGGGGTAAACTACTGTTTGGGCGCATGGCAGAGCTCAGAAGTGAAGGAGCACCATTTGACTTTTTCAACGCAGAATTGGCTGGAATTGAGATCAGACGCCATGTCACATTTCGAGAGCTCCTGATTGCCTAAACAGCAGAAACCCCCCAATTCTAACTCCAACCCTAACCCCAACACACCCCTAACCCTAGTCCCAACCCTAACCACAAACCTAACCCTAACACACCCATAACCCTAATCCCAACCCTAATCCTAACGTTAGCGCCAACCCTAACCCTAATACTAACGTTAGCGCCAACCCTAACCCTAACTTTAGCCGCAACCCTAACCCTAACGGGAAAATGGAAATAAATACATTTTTTTAATTTTATTATTTTTCCCTTACTAAGGGGTGATAAAGGGGGGTTTGATTTACTATTTATAGCGGTTTTTATGATTGGCAGCTGTCACACTAAAAGACGCTTTTTATTGCAAAAAATAGTTTTTTGCATCACCACATTTTGAGAGCTATAATTTTTGCATATTTTGGCCCACAGAGTCATGTGAGGTCTTATTTTTTGCAGGACGAGTTGACGTTTTTATTTGTACCATTTTTGAGCACGTGACGTTTTTTGATCGCTTTTTATTTCGATTTTTGGGTGGTTAGAATGAACAAAAATCAGCAATTCATGAATTTCTTTTGGGGGAGGCGTTTGTACCGTTCCGCGTGTGGTAAAATTGATAAAGCAGTTTTATTCTTCGGGTCAGTACGATTACAGCGATACCTCATTTATATCATTTTTTCAGGTTTTGGCGCTTTTATAGAATGAAAACAATTTTATATAAAAAATCATTATTTTTGCATCGCTTTATTCTGCGAGCTATAACTTTTTTATTTTTTTCGCTCATGATGCTGTGTGACGGCTCGTTTTTTGCGGGACAAGATGACGTTTTCAGTGGTACCATGTTTATTTATATCGGTCTTTTTGATCGCGTGTTATTTCACTTTTTGTTCGGCGGTATGATGATAAAGCATTGATTTTTTGCTTCGTTTTTTTTTTTTTTAAGGGGTTCACTAAAGGGGTTAACTAGTGGGACAGTTTTATAGGGGGGGTCGTTACGGACGTGGCGATACCAAATATGTGTACTTTTATTGTTTTGTTTTTTTTATTTACAGGAAAAAATGAATTTATTGGGGAATATTTATTTTTTTTTATGATTTTTTTTTTACACTTTTTATTTTTACTTTTTTACTTTTTTACTTTGTCCCAGGGTGGGACATCACTGTATTTTAGCAGATCGCTGGTGTGACAGTGTGCACAGCACTCTGTCACACCAGCGATCGCTCTGGCACTGCTGCAGGCTTCCCCAGCGCCTGCTCTCAGCAGGCACTGAGGAAGCCGCCTCCCTGCAGGACCCCGGCGCCATCTTGGATCCGGGGACCTGGAGGGAGGACGGACCCTCGGAACAGCGCAACACATCGCGCTGCTCTGAGGGTCTCAGGGGAGCGCGCAGGGAGCCCCCTGCCTGCGCGATCCTCCCCTGTGCCCCGGGTACACCGCGATCATGTTTGATCGCGGTGTGCCAAGGGTTAATGTGCCGGGAGCGGTCCGTGACCGCTCCTGACACACAGTCACGGGTGTCAGCTGTGATAATCAGCTGACACCCGGCGGCGATCAGCTGCGCTCCCCCCGGGAGCGCAGCTGATCACCCATGACGTACTATTTCCGTCCATGGGAATTAGGTCCAGGGTCACATGGACGGAATAGTACGTCTGATGGCAGAGAGGGGTTAAAAACAACAAAAAATGAGTTGAACCTGGATAGCAGACAGAACTATGCAAGGAATGCCTGCCTAGAAAAGATTTTTCCACCACAGATACACCAGGCCTCAGCCTGTATTAATTTTTTTTTTTTGGATGAAAAAGACTGCTGAATATAACGAGAGTGACAGACTGCCCAAAAAAGGGAAATTAGGCCTAAAATGCTTCAATTTTTGGCACACGGAAGTACGAGGCATGTCACAGATAGACACCACTGTAAAATGTGGCCTGTTTTTTTAAAATAATGCAACATAGTGCTGTATATAAGTACAGTCACACACAGGGCAAAAAAAAAATGGCGTACACTGGCCAAACTTTGAGCATGCACAGATATGAGCTGGCACAGAGTTACCACTACGACAAATGTGAGTCCTGTATTCCAATTACACCTGGGGCTAGCTATATACGGCCAATATTGTCATGCACACCGCACTGCACTTGCTCACTGAGCCAGTGCGTGTGTCCTAAGTGAACAAACTGTGCACAACGATACCTGTATAGTAGAACCGCAGCAGAGAAGATGTGTGCCTCTGAGGACACAGGACCTTCTGCACCATGTGACTGCCAAGGGGCGGAGCCAGCACACGTCTCTCAGAGGCAGCAGTATCAGATAGAGAATGTTTCAGGCCGGAGGACCTGCAGGCACGTGACTGCCTAGGGGCGTGGCCTAAGCTCCAGAGATCTAGGAGGTAAAGGAAAACTCCTAGAAGGGTAACTACGAACTAAAGTTACCAAGGGGCATAGACAGGATGGATAGTCAGGATAGCCAGGTCATACACATAGAGGGCGACGAAGTACAAAAGGAGCAGGCAGAGAATAACCAGAACACAGCCAAGGGGTCATACACAGACAGAGCAACGCAGTACAAAAGGGACAGGCAAAACTCGTAACAGGGACACAGCCAAATCAGAACCAAGCAAGCATAAAATGTAGCACAGGAACAAAGCACTGGCACAAGCACATGGTCAGACACACTCAGCCAAAGGTCAGAGTATAAATGACAAAGGCTGACTTCACAGTGAGGCTATAAAAAGCCTCCCAGGACCCAGAAAGAGGCCAACCAAGTTAACCCCGCGACTACCTGATCCAAGAACCCAGTAAACCATGACAAATATATCCTACAGGTAGCAGCAGCAGCACCAGAACACAGGGAGGGAATGGACCCTCTTGATGTATGCAATGATCTATATACGCACATACAGTGCCTGCAGGCCTCGCACTGATGTGTATAGAGCGACGTTCACTCCCCTGCCTGCCTAACACTGGAACCTATATACTCCGGAATTAGTCCTTAGAAGGACTGTTGGGTTATCAGGATTTCAGTAGTTTAGGATGGTAGACCCCACACTGACTAAGAAATCGCCAAATCTGACCCTATCTCTGCAGCAGCTTTCCCTACACTATCTCAATCCGGAGCTGAATGCAGTGAGCAGGGCGGCGTCCGGTCTCTTATACCCCTGATGATGCTGTGCGGCCAGCCAATCACTGCTCGACCACAACAAAGATGACTGTGGCGTTTCATTGCCTGGCAGACAAACCCTGCATTGTGATTGGGTCTGTAAAGTCCGCCAAAAATGCTGGGTGGAGACCACACTTCCCGCCGTGTAATCCCGGAAATGCTCGGTGCTCACCGAGTACAGTGATACTCGGGCGAGTAACGAGTAGTGGCGAGCGCATTCACTCATCAGTAGAGTTGAGCGATACTTTCCGATATGCTAAAGTATCGGAATCGGAATGGTATCGCCGATATCACTAAAAAATCGGCGATACCCGATACCGATACCGGAAGTCCCATGTAAGTCTATGGGAACAAAATATCGCAACTAAAAAAACCCCATTCTTTCCTTGTAAACACTAAATATACACACATAGAATACATATATATATATATACATGTCATTGTGACATATATATATACATATATGTATAGTTTATACACTTCTACATAGTAAAATATCCTTTGATTCAATTGCCGGTAAAGCCGGCTTCAGTGAAAAGACAGAAGCACCCGACATGAAATGACACTTGGTGTATATAGGGTTAAACATTTCTTTTCATGTCCTTTGCTATCTAATTTGCACAAACAATTAAATCAGACTATGTGTGCAAAATTTCACACCTGTAGGGGTTAATTAAAGGTGTAAATTCGTTGTAAAAAAAAACGGACTTTTTTGCTACGAATTTACACCTTTAATTAACCCCTAGAGGTGTGAAATTTTGCACACATAGTCTGATTTAATTGTTTGTGCAAATTAGATAGCAAAGGACATGAAAAGACATGGTTAACCCTATGTACACCAAGTGTCATTTCATTCGCTGATCGTCGCTGAATGTCAGGACCTTTGATCGCTGGTTTCCCGCCTGTCACACGCAGCGATGCTGCCTGTCAGAGGAAACCAGCGATCAAAAAGTCCTGACATTTCTGCGACGATCAGCGATACCCGGCAGGGGCTGATCGTCGCTGAATGTCACACACAGCGATATCGCTGGTGAGCTCGCTGCTGCGTCACAAAACTAGTGACTCAGCACGATCTCGGTAGCGATATCGCATATGTGAGACGGCCCTTAAGTGAAAGCTTAATTGATTGCTTTCCACTTTCACTTCAGGTCAGCCAGGGACACAATCAGTGACGTCAGAGGGAACTGATTAACAAAAATAGGGTTCCCTTCGAAAAAGAAATGGCGTGGGTCCCCCCTATTTTTGTTAACCACCAGATGAAGCAGACCGCTGAGGCCTGGATTTTCAGCTGTTAAGGAGCCAAGATCCATGGACCTTGCCAGCCTGATAATACCAGCCACAGCATCTGCATATCTTGGCTGATTAACAAAATAGGGATCCCCTCGAAAAAAATTGGCGTGGGTCCCCCCTATTTTGTTAACCACCAGATGAAGCAGACCGCTGAGGCCTGGATTTCAGCTGTTAAGGAGCCAAGATCCATGGACCTTGCCACCTGATAATCCAGCCACAGCAGTCTGCATATCTTGCTGATTAACAAAAATAGGGATCCCCTCGAAAAAAATTGCGTGGGTCCCCCCTATTTTGTTAACCAGCCAGATGAAGCAGACCGCGAGGCCTGGATTTTCAGGCTGTTAAGGAGCCAAGACCATGACCTTGCCAGCGTGATAATACTAGGCCACACAGTCTGCATATCTTGGGTGATTAACAAAAATAGGGATCCCCTCGAAAAAATTACGTGGGTCCCCCTTATTTTGTTAACCAGCCAGTGAAGCAACCGCTGAGGCTGGTTTTTCAGGCTGGTAAGGATCCAATATCCAGGACCTTGCAAGCCTGATAATACCAGCCACAGCAGTCTGCTTAGCTTGGCTGTTAACAAAAATAGGGGATCCCCTCGAAAAAAAACGGCGTGGGGATCCCCCCTATTTTTGTTAACCAGCCAAGTAAAATGCAGACTGCTGCGGCCTGGTATTAAAAGACTGTCAAGGCCCATGGATTTTGGCCCTCAACAGCCTGATAATACCAGGCTACAGCAGCCCCACATTTGGCGCATCAAAAGATGTGCCAATTGTGGCACTTACCCGGCTCTTCCCACTTGCCCTGTAGCGGTGGCAAGCGGGTAATAAGGGTTATTGTCACCCTTGATTGCACGTGACAATAAGCCCGGTTAATAATGGAGAGCGTCAATAAGACACCGATCCATTATTAATCCCAAAGTTATTAAATGTGTAAAAAAAGACAAAGCAAGAAAAAGTATTTAATGAAATAAAAGACAACACAGTTTCATTTCTTTTATTACACTCTCATCCGCGACGCCATCGATCTCCTGTAAAAAAAGAAAAAAAACAAACCAACAGTATACCACCTGTCCGACGCAGTCCATAACGATAGTCCCACGACGATCCAGCTCTGCTACATCGCAATGACAGGCAGAGCCTGTCATTGCAACGCAGCACAGCTGATTACCTGCTTCCCCGGCGGTGACGTCATCGGACTGACTGCTTTACGGCCGGGATTACCCAGCAGTCACTGCAGTTATCGCGAGAAACTGCATGTGACCGCCGGGAGAAGAGGATGGCGGCCATGAAGCAGTCCAGGACGTGACCGCCGGAGATCTTCTGCCAGGTAAGTGCCGCTGACTCCTGACAGACCCGACAGACGACACTGACAGTGACAGTGACATCCCGATTCCGGTATCCGATAAGACGAAAATATCGGAACTCGGAATCGGAATTCCGATACAGCTAATATCGGCCGATACCCGATATTTGCAGTATCGGAATGCTCAACACTACTCATCAGTAATAATTACACCTCCTCCCCCAATTCATTATAATTACACCTCCTCCCCCCATTCATTATAATTACACCTCCTCCCCCAATTCATTATAATTACACTCTCCTCCCATTCAATTATAATTACACCTCCTCCCCAATTCATTATAATTACACCTCCTCCCCAATTCATTATAATTACACCTCCTCCCCAATTCATTATAATTACACCTCCTCCCCCAATTCATTATAATTACACCTCCTCCCCCTTCATTATAATTACACCTCTCCTCATTCCTCCTCCAATTCATTATAATTACACCTCCTCCCCAATTCATTATAATTACACCTCCTCCACAATTTATTATAATTACACACTCCTCTCCCCAATTCATTATAATTACACCTCCTCCCCAATTCATTATAATTACATCTCCTCCCCAATTCATTATAATTACACCTCCTCCCCCAATTCATTATAATTACACCTCCTCCCCAATTCATTATAATTACACCTCCTCCCCAATTCATTATAATTACACCTCCTCCCCAATTCATTATAATTACACCTCCTCCCCAATTCATTATAATTACACCTCCTCCCCAATTCATTATAATTACACCTCCTCCCCAATTTATTATAATTACACCTCCTCCCCAATTCATTATAATTACACCTCCTCCCCAATTCATTATAATTACACCTCCTCCCCCAATTCATTATAATTACAACTCCTCCCCCAATTCATTATTACACCTCCTCCCCCAATTCATTATAATTACACCTCCTCCCCAATTCATTATTACACCTCCTCCCCCAATTCTTATAATTACACGTCCTCCCCCAATTCATTATAATTAACGTCCTCCCCCAATTCATTATAATTACACCTCCTCCCCCAATTCATTATAATTACACGTCCTCCCCAATTCATTATAATTAACACCTCCTCCCCAATTCATTATAATTACACCTCCTCCCCCAATTCATTATAATTACACCGTCCTCCCCATTCATTATACTACACGTCCTCCCCAATTCTTATAATTACACCCCTCCCCAATTCATTATAATTTACACCTCCTCCCCCAATTCATTATAATTACACCTCCTCCCCAATTCATTATTACACCTCCTCCCCAATTCCATTATAATTACACCTCTCTCCCCAATTCATTATAATTATACGTCCTCCCCAATTCATTATAATTACACCTCCTCCCCAATTCATTATAATTACACGTCCTCCCCAATTCATTATAATTACACCTCTCCCCAATTCATTATAATTATACGTCCTCCCCAATTCATTATAATTACACCTCCTCCCCAATTCATTATAATTACACGTCCTCCCCAATTCATTATAATTACACCTCCTCCCCAATTCATTATAATTACACCGTCCTCCCCTATTCATTATAATTATACGTCCTCCCCAATTCATTATAATTACACCTCCTCCCCAATTCATTATAATTACACCTCCTCCCCAATTCATTATAATTACACCTCCTCCCCAATTCATTATAATTACACCTCCTCCCCAATTATTATAATTACACCTCCTCTCCCTAATTCATTATAATTACATCTCCTCCCCAATTCATTGTAATTACACCTCCTCCCCAATTCATTATAATTACACCTCCTCCCCAATTAATTATAATTACACCTCCTCCCACAATTCATTATAATTACACCTCCTCCCCAATTCATTATAATTACTCCTCCTCCCCAATTCATTATAATTACACCTCCTCCTCAATTCATTATAATTACACCTCCTCCCCAATTCATTATAATTACATCTCCTCCCCAATTCATTATAATTACACCTCCTCCCCAATCCATTATAATTACACCTCCCCCCCAATTCATTATAATTACACCTCCTCCCCAATTCATTATAATTACATCTCCTCCCCAATTCATTATAATTACACCTCCTCCCCAATTCATTATAATTACACCTCCTCCCACAATTCATTATAAT
>JARQOD010011039.1:0-24974 GCA_033576555.1 Oophaga sylvatica
GGATCCGGGACCTGGAGGGAGGACGGACCCTCGGAACAGCGCGACACATCGCGCTGCTCTGAGGGTCTCAGGGGGGCGCGCAGGAAGCCCCCTGCCTGCGCGATCCTCCCCTGTGCCCCGGGCACACCGCGATCATGTTTGATCGCGGTGTGCTAGGGGTTAATGTGCCGGGAGCGGTCCGTGACCACTCCTGACACATAGTGCTGGGTGTCAGCTGTGATATACAGCTGACACCCGGCGGCGATCAGCTACGCTCCCCCCGGGAGCGCAGCTGATCGCCTATGACGTACTATTCCGTCCATAGGAATTAGGTCCAGGGTCACATGGACGGAATAGTACGTCTGATGGCAGAGAGGGGTTAAGGTACCTCTAATGACCGCTTTATGAGCATTCCATTGTAAAAAGGGCTTCGTAGAATCAAAAGGGTTTTCTCTAAAATAATTAGTTAGGGCCAGGGAAATTTCTTTATGATATTTGGAATTTTGAAATATTGAGGAATTACACTTCCATAAAAATTGATTGTTAATTGTATGGCCGACTTCAAATTCAGCAAACAATGGGGCATGGTCAGAAATAGTTTTACTACCTATAGAAGTGGATTTCAATCTAGGGAGGAAAAATATATCTGTCAGGATAAGATCTGTCCTTGAAGCTGATAAATGTGTAAGGTTCTGTGTACATGTTCCTGAAACTCAGTTGTTTCGTCAGCCATTTTACTTTCTGTCTTGCTGCAGCTATCTTGCCCTCAGTCAAAATGGAGTTTCCAGCTTGCATGTTCCCGCCCTGATTCTCTCCTTTTGCTTCTTAAGCAGCCACAGCTGAGCAATCAGTGCTTCAGAATCTAGCCTGCAGTGAACCTGTGACCTGACTCCTAAAGCCTTGGACCTTGTACTCCAGCTATTCCTACTGAGGAACTCTGAAGCACTTGTGGACTCTGAACCCTGCTCTTTGAAAGACCCACGTTTGCATGGACTTACGGTAACAGAGAAGAAGATCCTGAACCTGTTGTGGAGAGTGATTGCTGAGCTTAGATTACTCTGGCCTGCTGTGTCTCCTGCTTCTGTGTCTGCAAACTGTGTGACTATTTTTGCCAACTTGTATGAAGTAATACAAGACTTTCTATATCAAACCTGTGTCTCATGTATTTTCATCGCACCCAAGCACAAGACGCTATATGAACTGTACTACATACAGTCATGGCCAAAAGTTTTGAGAATGACACAAATATTAATTTTTACAAAGTCTACTGCTTCACTTTTTCTAATGGCAATTTGCATATACTCCAGAATGTTATAAAGAGTGATCAGCTTAACAGCAATTACTTGCAAAGTCAATATTTGGCTAGAAAATGAACTTTATCCCCCAAAACACATTTCAACATCATTGCAGCCCTGCCTTAAAAGGACCAGCTAACCTCTTTTCAGTGATTGCTCCATTAACACAGGTGTGGGTGTTGATGAGGACATGGCTGGAGATCAATCTGTCATGATTAAGTAACTGGACACTTTAAAAGGAGGCTGGTGCTTGGCATCATTGTTTCTCTTCTGTTAACCATGGTTATCTCTAAAGAAACACGTGCAGTCATCATTGCAATTTACAAAAAATGGCCTAACAGGGAAGAGTATCGCAGCTAGAAAGATTGCACCTCAGTCAACAATCTATCGTATCATCAAGAACTTCAAGGAGAGAGGTTCCATTGTTGCCAAAAAGGCTTCAGGGCGCCCAAGAAAGACCAGCAAGCGCCAGGACCGTCTCTTAAAAGTGTTTCAGCTGCGGGATCGGGCTACCAGCAGTGCAGAGCTTGCTCAGGAATGGCAGCAGGCAGGTGTGAGTGCATCTGCACGCACTGTGAGGCGGAGACTCTTGGAGCAAGGCCTGGTCTCAAGGAGGGCAGCAAAGAAGCCACTTCTCTCCAGAAAAAACATCATGGATAGACTGATATTCTGCAAAAGGTGCAGGCTGTAGACTGCTGAGGACTGGGGTAAAGTTATTTTCTCTGATGAATCCCCTTTTCGATTGTTTGGGACATCAGGAAAACGCCTCATTCGGAGAAGACAAGGCGAGCGCTACCACCAGTCTTGTCTCATGCCAACTGTTAAGCATCCTGAAACCATTCATGTGTGGGGTTGCTTCTCAGCCAAGGGAATCAGCTTTCTCACAGTCTTGTCTAAAAACACAGCCATGAATAAAGAATGGCACCAGAATGTCCTCCAAGAGCAACTTCTCCCAACCCTCCAAGAGCAGTTTGGCGATCACCAATGCCTTTTCCAGCATGATGGAGCACCTTGCCATAAAGCAAAGGTGATAACTAAATGGCTCAGGGAACAAAACATAGAGATTTTGGGTCCATGGCCTGGAAACTCCCCAGATCTTAATCCCATTGAGAACTTGTGGTCAATCATCAAGAGACGGGTGGACAAACAAAAACCTAAAAATTCTGACAAAATGAAAGCATTGATTGTGCAAGAATGGACTGCTATCAGTCAGGATTTGGTGCAGAAGTTGATTGAGAGCATGCCAGGGAGAATTGCAGAGGTCCTGAAGAAGAAGGGTCAACACTGCAAATATTGACTTGCTGCATTAACTCATTCTAACTGTCAATATAAGCTTTTGTTACTCATATGTTTGCAATTATATTTCTGTCTGTGATAAAAACATCTGTCAAACACACATAAAAACCAGAGGGCAGCAGATCATGTGAAAATATAATATTTGTGTCATTCTCAAAACTTTTGGCCATGGCTGTACATTACAAGATTCTGAAGCCAAAACGTTAGTGTCTGCTGGGTCTGGAAAGGCTGTGTCTGCTGTAACTGTGGATATCGGATGTCCGGTTGTACTTTCTGTGATGACAGTGGTTGTGACTTCTCACAACCATTCCAGGTGAGCAATTCCCTTAAGTGTTTTTTTTTCTGCAGTGTTACCACAGGTAAACACTATTGTTTTTTTTTTTTTTTCTCTCTTTTCTCTTTTTTGTCTGCTGTAACTGTGGATATCAGATGTCCGGGTGAACTTTCTGTGATGATAGTGGTTGTGACTTCTCACAACCATTCCAGGTGAGCAGTTCCCTTAATTTTTTTTCTCTCTGCAGTGTTACCACAGGTAAACACTATTGTTTTTTTTTTCTCCTCTCCTCTTCTTCCAGTACTCCTGTCTTAAAAGATCTGGAAAATGGAGGCCCGCATAAAGGAACTTTGCGGAGTGACTGATAATATCCTTGCAGATTTGCAGAATATAAAGACCCGTTTTTCAAGCCTACAGGACCTCACTAATCACAATTTGCAAGTGTTTGGACAGACTGCCCAGGATTTGCGAGCCAGGATTGAGGTTCTAGAAGAGCGAGTCCAGGCTCCTGCCGTAGCCCCGAGTTCTGGGATTCCCAAGTTGCCCCCTTTTCGTTTTGGCGGTGAACGTGAGAAATTCAGGGGACTTATTAATCAATGCAATCTTTTTTTTTCTGCACATGCTTCACAATTTCCCACTGAACGATCTAAGGTGCTTACTATAATTATGTTGCTTACCAACAAGGCTTTGATGTGGGCAAACCCTCTGATTGAGACTGAGGATGATTGTTTGAATCACCTTGATGCTTTTATTTCAGCCATGGGGCAGGTGTTTGATGACCCCAATCGAGGTGCAACAGCTGAAGCAGCCATGTTAGCTTTGCGCCAAGGTAAGCACTCGGTAGCTGAATATGCCTTGGATTTCAGGAGATGGGCCCTTGATACCACCTGGGACAGTTCCGCCAAAAAATCTATTTTTCGAAAGGGGTTATCTCCACTGATTAAGGATGAACTTGCTCGTGCCGACCCTCCCACTGCGTTAGGTGACTTTATTAACTACTGTGTTGTGAATGGGTTTGAGATGAGTTCTGAGCAGAGGCTCCCTCTGGTGGTTACAAGCGGTACTAGTGAAGATTGTGAGGACTGGGAATCAGGTGTTACTGACTGGTCTTATATAAGGGAGTCATTTTCCCATCAGGGTTGCCGGTGATCAATTGTTCTGGTCTGAATCCTTCTTTCCAGTTTCCCTTGTAGCCTGCTGTGTCGTGTCTGCATCTCCTGCTATCAGATAAGACATTTTCTTCTTTTGTGTTTTGCTATATTTTTGCATTTTGTCCTGCACTTCTGTGGGGGCCTTCAGGGTCCCCTCCGGGGGCTTTTGCCCCCTCAGTTTAGTTCAGCCACTGAGTTTTGTACTTTTGCTTTTTCCAGTTTTTTCAGTGGCTGCTGTTTTGATTTTGTTACACCGGAGAACTAATTTAGGTGGTAGAGGTCGTGTGATCTCAGGTGATTTTGAAATTAGTAGAGTTGGTGTTTTTCAGGGTTTTCTGAGATTGCAGTAAGTACCCTTCCTGTCCTTTTCTATTTAGATAGTTTGGGCCCCAGCGTTTGCTCATACTATTTTCTTTCTGTGTCAGTATTTCCTCTTGTCTAACCGCCATTACATGTTTGGGGGCTTTCTATTATCTTTGGGGTTCTGCTCCGGGGCAGATAGCTTTCCTATTTCTATCTTTAGGTGTAGTTAGTTTCTCAGGCTGTGACGAGGCGTCTAGGACCAACGTAGGAACGCTCCACGGCTGCCTCTAGTTGCGGTGGTTAGTCAGGGTACTGCAATCTCATAGATTCCAACTGCTCTGGTGTATTTCCTTTTTTACCTGCACTCCTCAGCTACCGTAACATAACAGTATCACCGGCCAAAAATTGAAAATTGTATGGTACTCACAGAAGGAAAAAATATTGTGAAAGAATAAGGTTGTCAGAGTTGTCAGAGATATTTTTCTGTTTGTTGCATTTTTTTTCCCTCTGTATCTCTGGGTGCTGGGGAGGATCTTTTCTCCCAATGGAGTTTGCACGGTTGTCTGGCCGTGTGGATCAGCTTGCCACTGAGGTTCAGAGTATTGCTGCATATCTTGCTAGGTTGCCTGTTGTGGAACCTAGGATTCCCATGCCAGATTTGTTTTTAGGGGATCGAGCTAAGTTTCAGAATTTCAAAAATAATTGTAAATTGTTTTTTGCCTTAAAATCTAAGTCCTCAGGAAACGCAGCGCAGCAGGTTCAAATTGTCATCTCTCTCCTGCGCGGCGATCCTCAGGATTGGGCTTTTTCCCTGATACCTGGGGATCCTGTTTTGAGTGATGTTGATGCATTTTTTCAGGCTTTGGGGTTATTGTACGATGAGCCTAATGTCACTGATCAAGCTGAAAAAGCCTTGTTGGCATTAAATCAGGGGCTTGATGACGCTGAGTTATACTGTCAGAGATTCCGTAGGTGGGCAGTCCTGACCAAATGGAATGACGACGCTTTGGCGGCCCTTTTCCGGAAGGGTCTGTCGGATAATGTAAAGGATGTTATGGTGGGATTCCCTGTCCCCTCTGGTCTCAATGATTCTATGTCATTAGCGATTCAAATTGACAGACGTTTGCGTGAGCGGAGAAGTATGCGTGGAGTGGTGTTGCCTTGTGAGCCAGCTTCTGAGCCCATGCAGTGTGATGGAGTGGTGTCTGGGGCACAGCGTCATGAGTTTCGAAAGCGCAATGGGTTATGTTTCTACTGTGGTGATGCCTCTCATGCTATTTCAGTCTGCCCTAAGCGGGGAAGACGTTTTGCACGCTCAGTTGTCTTGGGTAGTGTTCAGACTAAGTTTTTATTAACTGTCACTCTGATATGCTCTCTGTCCTCATTTTCTGCTCAGGCTTTCGTTGATTCTGGAGCAGCTATTAACCTGATGGATTACGATTTTGCTAAACGTTGTGGGTTTCCCTTGATACCCCTACAGAAGTCTATTCCCCTACTGGGGATCGATTCTACCCCTTTGGCTGAGAATAAACCCCAGTTTTCTACTCAGGTGATAATGAGGGTTGAACCTGATCACCAGGAGTGCTGCAAATTTTTGGTTCTATATAATCTGCATGACATTATCGTGCTGGGTTTCCCTTGGTTACAGTCTCATAATCCTGTTTTGGATTGGAAATCTGTGTCTGTAACCAGTTGGGGCTGCCAATGTGTTAATACCAACACTCCTGTTTTTTCTGCCTCCCCCCAGGCTCAGGATGTTCCTGACTTTTTGTTTGATTTTTCTGATGTGTTTAGCGAAAGTAAATCTGCATCCTTGCCCCCCCATAGGAGCTATGACTGCGCTATTGAATTAGTGCCGGGTAGTAAATTCCCTAAAGGTCGCCTTTTTAACTTGTCTGTACCTGAACATGATGCTATGCGGTCTTATATCAAGGAATCATTAGAGAAGGGTCATATCAGACCATCCTCTTCACCCTTAGGTGCCGGTTTTTTCTTTGTGGCCAAAAAAGATGGTTCATTAAGGCCGTGTATTGATTATCGTCTCTTGAACAATATTACTGTGAAATATCAATACCCGTTACCCTTGATTTCTGACCTGTTTTCCAGGGTGAAAAACGCTACTTGGTTTACCAAGCTTGACCTCAGGGGGGCGTATAACCTTATTCGCATTAAGCACGGGGATGAATGGAAGACGGCATTCAATACCCCTGAAGGGCATTTTGAGTACCTAGTGATGCCCTTTGGGCTCACTAATGCTCCTTCCATCTTCCAGTCCTTCATGAATGACATTTTCAGGGATTTTGTGGATAAATTTCTGATTGTTTATTTGGATGATATCTTGATTTTTTCTAATGACTGGGACTCTCATGTGAAACATGTTCGAACTGTATTCCAGATTTTGAGAGAGAATGCTCTGTATGTGAAGGGATCAAAGTGTCTTTTTGGCGTACAGAAGATCTCATTTCTGGGATTCATTTTGTCCCCATCTGTTATTGAAATGGACCCGGTCAAGGTTCAGGCCATCTGTGATTGGGTCCAACCTACTTCATTAAAGGCTCTTCAGAGATTTTTAGGTTTTGCCAATTTTTATCGTAAATTTATTGGTAATTTCTCGGTTATTGTTAAACCATTAACTGATTTGATCAGAAAGGGTTCTGATGTGGTGAATTGGCCTCCTGAGGCAGTCTCTGCATTTCAGGAACTTAAGCAGAGATTCACTTCTGCTCCTGTTCTACGGCAGCCTGATGTTTCTCTGCCATTTCAGGTGGAGGTTGATGCCTCTGAAATTGGGGCAGGTGCCGTTTTGTCCCAAAAAGATCCAGAGACCTCTAAAAGTAACCCTTGTGCCTTTTTCTCTCGAAAATTTTCTCCTACTGAACGTAATTATGACGTGGGTAATCGGGAGTTATTGGCCATGAAGTGGGCTTTTGAAGAGTGGAGACATTGGCTGGAGGGAGCCAAACATCAGGTGGTGGTCCTTACGGACCATAAGAATCTGGTCTATCTGGAATCTGCCAAGCGACTCAATCCTAGACAGGCCAGGTGGGCCTTGTTTTTCACACGTTTTAATTTTGTGGTTTCCTTTCTTCCTGGCACTAAGAATGTTAAGGCGGATGCCCTCTCGAGGAGTTTCCTTGCGGACTCTCCTGAGTTATCTGATCCTTCTGTTATTTTGAAAGAGGGTGTAGTTCTTTCCGCCATCTCGCCCAATTTGAGACTTGCTCTGGAGGGATGTCAGGAGGATAGGCCCGAGCGCTGCCCTGTTGGAAAATTGTTTGTCCCGGACCAATGGAAAAAGAGTGTGATGTCTGAGATTCATTGTTCCGCATTGGCTGGGCATCCCGGAATTTTTGGTACCAGAGACTTGGTTAGTCGGTCCTTTTGGTGGCCTACCTTGTCTCGCGATGTCAGGGAATTTGTGCAGTCCTGCGGGACTTGCTCTCGCTCCAAGCCTTGCTCTCGCTCTAGTGGTTTGTTGATGCCATTGCCTGTGCCCAAGAGACCATGGACCCATATCTCTATGGATTTCATTTCCGATCTTCCTGTTTCTCAGAGAATGACCACCATCTGGGTAATTTGTGATAGGTTTTCCAAAATGATACATCTTGTGCCATTACCTAAGTTGCCTTCCTCCTCTGAATTGGTGCCGTTGTTCCTTCAGCACGTGGTTCGTTTACACGGCATTCCTGAGAACATTGTGTCTGACAGAGGAGTCCAGTTTGTTTCCAGATTTTGGAGGACTTTTTGTTCTAAACTGGGTGTTCAATTGTCTTTCTCCTCGGCATTTCATCCTCAGACCAATGGTCAAACTGAGAGAACAAACCAGACATTGGAGACTTATCTAAGATGCTTTGTGTCTGCTGATCAGGATGACTGGGTCTCTTTTTTGCCTTTGGCTGAGTTTGCTCTTAATAATAGGGCTAGCTCTGCCACTTTGATGTCTCCGTTTTTCTGTAATTCTGGGTTTCGCCCTCGATTTTCTTCAGGACTGACTGAAGCTTCTGTCTGTCCAGGTGTTGACTCTGTTGTTGAGCGTATGCAACAGATTTGGGACCAGGTAGTGGAGAGGTTGTCCCTCTCTCAGGAGAAGGCCCAGCGGTTTGCTAACCGGCATAGGACTGATGGTCCTCGGTTTAAAGTGGGGGACTTGGTCTGGTTGTCCTCAAAGAATATTCCTATGAGAGTAGCATCTCCTAAATTTAAGCCTAGGTTCATTGGACCTTATAAGATCATGGAGATTATTAATCCTGTTTCTTTTCGTTTGCTTCTTCCAGGGACATTTAAGATCCATAACGTGTTCCACAAGTCCTTGTTGAAGAGGTTTGTTGAGCCAGTGGTTCCTGCTGCTGTGCCTCCTGACCCTGTTTTGGTTGAGGGCAATCTGGAGTATGTGGTTGAGAAAATATTGGATTCTCGTTTTTCTAGACGAAGACTCCAGTATTTGGTTAAATGGAGAGGTTATGGTCAGGAAGACAATTCTTGGGTGTTTGCTTCGGACATCCATGCTAGGAGACTTATCCGTGCGTATCATAGAACTCATCCTGACCGACCTGGTTGCTCAAATGAGGGTTCGGTGACCCCTCCTCAAGGGGGGGGTACTGTTGTGAATGGGTTTGAGATGAGTTCTGAGCAGAGGCTCCCTCTGGTGGTTACAAGCGGTACTAGTGAAGATTGTGAGGACTGGGAATCAGGTGTTACTGACTGGTCTTATATAAGGGAGTCATTTTCCCATCAGGGTTGCCGGTGATCAATTGTTCTGGTCTGAATCCTTCTTTCCAGTTTCCCTTGTAGCCTGCTGTGTCGTGTCTGCATCTCCTGCTATCAGATAAGACATTTTCTTCTTTTGTGTTTGTGCTATATTTTTGCATTTTGTCCTGCACTTCTGTGGGGGCCTTCAGGGTCCCCTCCGGGGGCTTTTGCCCCCTCAGTTTAGTTCAGCCACTGAGTTTTGTTCTTTTGCTTTTTCCAGTTTTTTCAGTGGCTGCTGTTTTGATTTTGTTACACCGGAGAACTAATTTAGGTGGTAGAGGTCGTGTGATCTCAGGTGATTTTGAAATTAGTAGAGTTGGTGTTTTTCAGGGTTTTCTGAGATTGCAGTAAGTACCCTTCCTGTCCTTTTCTATTTAGATAGTTTGGGCCCCAGCGTTTGCTCATACTATTTTCTTTCTGTGTCAGTATTTCCTCTTGTCTAACCGCCATTACATGTTTGGGGCTTTCTATTATCTTTGGGGTTCTGCTCCGGGGCAGATAGCTTTCCTATTTCTATCTTTAGGTGTAGTTAGTTTCTCAGGCTGTGACGAGGCGTCTAGGACCAACGTAGGAACGCTCCACGACTGCCTCTAGTTGCGGTGGTTAGTCAGGGTACTGCAATCTCATAGATTCCAACTGCTCTGGTGTATTTCCTTTTTTACCTGCACTCCTCAGCTACCGTAACATAACACTACTGCATCCGTATTGATACTCGTCTGACTGAACGCAGGCAAGAGAGATGGTTCGAAAGCAATCGCACTAACCTTTTCCTACCTTCCTCTCCAGCTAAGGAACCTTTGAGTAGGATTACACGGGAACCTGAACCTGAACCCATGCAGGTAGACTCTTTACAACGACGGGTTAGTGATGCACGCAAGGAACATCGTTTTAAGGAAAATCTATGTTTCTATTGTGGTAAGTCAGGGCACTTCATTATAAACTGCCCCAGCCGTTCTCGTAAGACTACTGCAGCACTCATTCATTGTGAGTGTTGCGAGAGGGGATCTGTCAGGTCCGAGCCTCAGGCTCCAGAGAGATCTGCAGCGGCAGATCTTGATTTCTCGGACTTAAACTCCGTTACCTCTGAGGACGTTGACTGTGTAAACGCTGCCATTTTTCAAGTTTCCTCAGCGGTGTCCCAGCTGAGTTGTAAGAAAAACAATTCTCATTGCTTTCTTTCCATCAAACTCTGGGTTGACTCAGTTTGGGTGTCTAGCTCTGCTATGATCGACTCAGGGGCAAGTGGAAATTTTATGGATGTCTCCTTTGCTCTGAAACAGGGGATACGTTCAGTGAAGAAGGCTACTCCAGTACAGATGGAAACTGTGGATGGCTCCCTGCTGACCTCTGGACCAGTGGATCAGGAAACAGAGCCTTTGAGGGTTCTTATGGGTAAAGATCATCAAGAGAAACTGTCCTTTATGCTTATCTCTTCTCCCCACTTTCCCATTATTCTAGGGCTACCATGGCTGCAGGCTCAGAATCCTACCATTAACTGGGAGACCAAGGAATTACACTTTCCAGAGAAACAGATGAGTCCAAAAGTTTCAGCTTGCTCTGTTCCTAAAGGAACCATGTCAGTCCCTGAACTACCAGCTGTATACCAGGACTATGTGGATTTATGTGACAAGAAGAACGCTGACCAGCTTCCTCCTCACCGTCCATATGATTGTCCAATTGAATTATTGCCTGGAGCAGAGATACCTTTTGGTAAGATCTACCCCTGGCGGGGCCCGAGCTAAAGGCTTTAAAGGATTACATAGACGAAAATCTAGCCAAGGGCTTCATACGCCCCTCTTCATCTCCTGCAGGTGCACCCATCTTCTTTGTAAAGAAGAAAGATGGATCTCTGAGACCATGCGTAGACTATAGGGAACTCAATAAGGTTACTATTAGAAACCGTTATCCATTGCCTTTAATCCCTGAGTTATTGGAGAGAGTGCGACATGCCAAAATTTTCTCTAAACTAGATCTTCGTGGGGCCTATAACTTAGTCTGTATTAGACCTGGGGATGAATGGAAGACTGCATTCAGGTCACGCTATGGACACTTTGAATATCTAGTTATGCCTTTTGGTCTGAGTACCGCCCCAGCCACTTTCCAACACTTGGTGAATGACATCTTCAGGGATCTCCTAGATACATTCGTGGTAATTTATTTGGATGATATTCTAATTTTTTCTAACTCCACAGAGGAACATCATGGACATGTGAGAATGGTCTTGGAACGTCTAAGACAAAATCATCTTTACATCAAACTTGAAAAGTGTGAATTCCATAGGACCGAAATTCAATTTCTGGGGTATGTACTGTCTACACAAGGAATTAGTATGGATGGAAGCAAAACCCAAGCCATCAAGGATTGGCCAAGTCCTAGAAATGTGAAGGAGGTACAGCGCTTCATCGGGTTTGCCAACTTCTATAGACGTTTCATTAGAAATTTCTCTGAGGTAGTGTCACCTATCACCCAACTTACCCGGAAAGAGTCTAGGTTCTCCTGGACTCCCCAAGCCCAGGAAGCATTTTCCCGTCTAAAAGATAAATTTACCACTGCACCTATCCTAGTACATCCCAACCCCGAGCTTGCCTTCATAATAGAGGTGGATGCTTCAGACTGTGCCGTTGGAGCTATACTCTCTCAGAGAACAGGTGAGAAGAATGTCTTGCATCCCTGTGCCTTCTTTTCCCAGCAGTTGTCTTCGGCTGAGAGGAACTACGATGTGGGCAATAGAGAGTTGTTGGCCATTATTGCCGCCTTCAAAGAATGGAGACACCTTCTTCAGGGAGCTGCACAGCAAATAGTCGTCCTGACAGATCATCGTAACCTTGAGTTTATCAGGTCGGCTAAGTGCCTGACTCCTCGCCAGGCTCGCTGGAATCTTTTCTTAAACCAATTTAATTTTATCATTTCTTATAGACCAGGATCGCGCAATGGAAAGGCTGATGCACTCGCTAGGATTTACTCAGCAGAGACACGTCCAATTACTCCTCCTAAGACTATTCTTCCTGACTCTAGATTCCTAGGAGTAATTCATAATCAAGACCTACTTAAGGACATCAAGGAAGCATACCATGCGGATTCCTTTTTGGCACAACCCCCAAGGGACGTAAGTCTTGTCTTTAAGAATGGTGTGTGGATTCAGGGACAACGCCTGTATATTCCTGAAACAGTCAGATTGAGAGTATTGCAACTCATTCACGATTCCAAGATAGCTGGGCATAGAGGAATTCTAAAGACACAGGAATTTCTCTCTCGTTTCTTTTGGTGGCCCACTTGCAGGAAGGATGTTTTAAACTATGTCACTTCATGTGAAGTCTGTGCAAGATGCAAAACACCTTGCTCCTCACCAACTGGTCTGTTACAGCCTCTTCCCACCCTGTCCCGCCCGTGGGGATCCATTTCTATGGACTTTATTGTGGAGTTACCAACCTCTCAAGGGAAGAACACCATTCTAGTGGTGGTTGACCGTCTAACAAAGGCAGCTCATTTTATCCCTTGTGTCGGCTTACCCACTGCAAAACAGACATCAGATTTGATGATTAAAGATGTGTTTCGCTTACATGGAGTACCGGATGAGGTTATTTCGGATCGAGGGGTGCAATTCACTTCTAGGTTTTGGCAAAATTTCTGTGCAGCATTGGACATTAAAGTAAACCTTTCTTCTGCTTTTCATCCCCAGACTAATGGACAGACCGAACGAACCAATCAAACCCTGGAGCAGTATCTCCGCTGCTTTATCTGCCACCTACAGGATGATTGGGTGGATCTACTTCCATTAGCTGAGTTCTCGTATAACAACTCTCAGAGTGCCTCCACTAAGCAGTCTCCTTTTTACTCTAATCTAGGTTATCATCCTAACATTCTACCACGATTTCCCATAGAAACGCCTTTACCAGCAGTGGCTGAAAGAATCACGTCTTTACAGAAGAATATGGATCTTCTAAAGGAGAATCTGGAATCGGCTCAGGAAAGGTACAAGAAAGCAGCAGATAAATTTCGTAAACCTGCACCAGCTTTCAAGGTAGGAGACTTGGTCTGGCTGTCAACCAGAAATCTTAAGTTAAGGATTCCATCGTCTAAGTTGGGACATAAGTACATTGGACCCTATAAAATCAGTAAAATTATAAGTGCCGTTGCTTGTCGTCTTCAACTGCCCAGAACTATGAGAATTCACCCTGTCTTTCATGTATCCCTACTAAAGGCTGCGACACCCAATACGTTTCCTGGACGTTCTTCTCCTTGCCCTGACCCAGTGCTAGTCGATGGTCAGGAAGAATTTGTGGTGGAAAGGATTTTAGATTCCAGGTTGTATAGAAATCAGTTACAATATCTGATTAAATGGCAGGGCTACCCAGTGGAGGACAACTCATGGGAACCAGTCAATAACGTTAATGCTCCTCGCTTGCTCCGTCAGTTTCATCAGAGGTACCCACACAAGCCTGGCCTGAGGTCATCCGGAGGTTGTCCCTAAGGGGGGAGTAATGTAAGGTTCTGTGTACATGTTCCTGAAACTCAGTTTGTTTGTCAGCCATTTTACTTTCTGTCTTGCTGCAGCTATCTTGCCCTCAGTCAAAATGGAGTTTCCAGCTTGCATGTTCCCGCCCTGATTCTCTCCTTTTGCTTCTTAAGCAGCCACAGCTGAGCAATCAGTGCTTCAGAATCTAGCCTGCAGTGAACCTGTGACCTGACTCCTAAAGCCTTGGACCTTGTACTCCAGCTATTCCTACTGAGGAACTCTGAAGCACTTGTGGACTCTGAACCCTGCTCTTTGAAAGACCCACGTTTGCATGGACTTACGGTAACAGAGAAGAAGATCCTGAACCTGTTGTGGAGAGTGATTGCTGAGCTTAGATTACTCTGGCCTGCTGTGTCTCCTGCTTCTGTGTCTGCAAACTGTGTGACTATTTTTGCCAACTTGTATGAAGTAATACAAGACTTTCTATATCAAACCTGTGTCTCATGTATTTTCATCGCACCCAAGCACAAGACGCTATATGAACTGTACTACATACATTACAAAATGAGTGTCCGAGAAATAGGAATATTCTTTCGATGTGGAATTAAGGCATCTAAATGAGTCAAATAATTCATTTTTAAAAATCCAACAATTTAGTGAGGGAGATTTGCATCTATTAATAGAGGATGAATCAATAATGTTATCTGGTACAATATTATAGTCTCCCAACATCAGTAAAATACCTCTTTTAATTTGATCAACTTTAATTATTTTATTTAAAAATTTAATTTGACCCTTATTTGGGACGTATAGATTAACTATTGTGTACATTTTAGCGTTTAGATTACAAACCAAGATATGGTAGTATCCATTAATATCAGAAACCTCTTCTAACAATTCAAAAGATAAAGAATTCCTTATCATAGTGATGACTCTCGAATTCTTTGAGGAATTCGACGACTCAAAACTAATAGGATAATTTCTTAAAGAAAATTCTGGGTGATTATTTCGTTTAAACTTTGACTCTTGTAAACAAACTATGTCTGCTGAAGATTTGAGAATTTCTCTCTGGATGGTAAAGCGTTTATTAGTACTATTAAGTCCCCTTACATTATGAGAACACAATTTAATAGTCATATTACTAAACAATGGACCGTTGGTTAATTACAAACAAAACAAAGGGCTTCTGTATAAAAATAAACTACAAACTATGAAGCAAATAAACACAAAATACAAATCTCTAGAAGGAATCCTACACCACGGATTCTCCTTCTGGTGTGGGGGAAAGTCCGTGTGGTGCACTATCTGAGGAAACAGCCTATAATGTAAGAATAAAATGGCCCAATCTAAACTTAGCACACCACTGAAAAGTAAAACACTTAAAGCATCATGAAATATTAAACGGTAACCAATTCAGACTGTATAAAAATTTTAAATCAGAATATACATTTTAGCTCTCAAGTAACATGTCTGGAGCCTGGAGAACCATTTTTGCCCAAATGAAGCACTAAGCCATTCATCTTCAGGAATTCATACCCATCTTTCGGTGAGAATACGACCGATGTCTTTCCTTTAAAACTGATTAACAGTTTCAGCGGGAAACCCCACTTATACGGGATTTCTTTGTCTCTTAAGACTGATGTAATGGGTCTAAAAAGCTTTCTTCCCTCAATGGTCTCTTTGGAGAGGTCAGAGAATAACTTAAGATGTCCAAAAGGTTCTGGGAAACCATTTTTACTTTGACATAGTTCTGGATCCTTTCCTTGATGTGGTAAAAGTGAATCCGCATTATAGTGTCTCTTGGTAATTCTCTTGGGATATTAGATGGTTTTGGCAGCCTATGGATACGGTCCACTATTAAATCAGAATCAGATAAATTTGGCAGCATATGTTTGAAGACAGATTTAATGTAATCAGAAGTCTATTAGGTTTAACATCTTAGAAATACCCCTAATTTTGATGTTATTTCGTCTTGACCTATCTTCTATGTCAACCAATTTAAGCTTTAGTTTCTGAAGCTCTACCTCTGTATCTTGTTTCTCCTTTGAAATAATTTCATATTTTTTTTCCATATCCGATAGTCTTTTTTCCTGTTTTTTCAATTTATTACTGAATACATCTAAGGTTTCCTGGAAAATTTTGGTTTGTTTGTCGAGATCTAATTTAAGTCTAGCGCTAATTTTATCGGCAAGACTGGTCATAAATGCCTCCATGGAGTGACTGTCAAAAGTTCAGGAAATACCGCACTTGATCCCGTCAAACTTAAGCGAGATTTTTTGGGACTAGGATTTGGAGAGTAGGTATTAGAAAATTCGTCTGATGAATTTGTTGCAGAGGAACGATCATTACCCCATTCTTTCAAGTCTTTCCTTTTTGATGAAGATGCTGAATCCAAGTCTTCATGAGCGGGGTCTGAAGCACAGAAAATTTGTTGTGGACCTCCTATTTAGAGCTAGGAGTCTCCGTCAAAGGTTGTTGTCTGTCTATTTTAATTGGAGATCTTGATTTCCTTGGGCTCCCACAGATAGTGGAAGTTTTTAATGGAATATGACTAAGTCGATTGCTTCTGTTATTGTTTTTGATGAGGATGAGCTTTTATTGCTAGACATTTTACAGGTATTTGTAACTCTTATTAATGTAAGAGAAAATAGACTGTTATAATAGGTCAGCTAATAAGAATTACTGTATTAGTCCAGAACTGATCTATTAAATTGTGTACTTTAGGGGTTAAATATAAGCTTTAAATTTCCTATAACTCTGCAATAACAATTCTTGATACTCCAAGAGAATAATATATTAAGAGCAATAAAACCCCAGCAACAAACTGCACCAGCTAGCCAAAATAGTAGGTATATGCTAATAAACAGGAATTCTTATAAAGTCATTCATGTGCAGTAACAATAACAATAAATGCCTTAGATGAGGTATCACAGAAAGAAAATAATGTTAAAATTATTCACAGTATGAAACTCAAAAGAGAACACACTTGTTTAACTAAATTGTCTGTTCACTATAAGTTGAATTGGCTGTATTAGTAATGTCCTTTCACTTGCAGTGAGTCAGAATTGACAATCAGCAGATTGCGCTGAGGAAAATTCAGATGAATAATGACCTATTGAAATCCACTTCAGCCTCTGTTATTATCTGAGGGAGGCTAATGTAAAAAACTGAATAATAATTCCACTATATGAACTGTAAAAGTAATTCTGACCGCCACTATTGCCTCAGCGGCTCGGTGTTATCAGCCACCCCCGGGAACCGGGTTTCTTAGTAACGCTGATGAAAATTCCGATGAATAACAACCTATTGTAATCCTCTGTAGCCTCTGTCTTTATCCGAGGGAGGCTAATGTAAAATTGAATAACAATTCCTCTGTTGCTGGGTTGAATAAATGTCACCACTGAGGTGTCGGTATTTTACCAGAGCACCTCAGAAGGAACAGTCTCCAAGTGATTTGATGTTAATTAATCACAAAATTTTGATGAAGAATTAATCCATCACATAAAAGAGAGCAAAATTGCCAAATTATAATGAATTTTATGATGAATAAATTAAAAAAGTCAGTCATAAGAAGTCTGTCAGCTGCAAGGCAATTAGGCCTCAGTATCACAGCACAGTAATCATGCCACAGCTGATGGTATATCCTGACAGGAAAAATGTCTTAAATGTAAAAATATACCTCCAAAAAGTGGGTAAGACGTTTAACAGATGTTCCTTGACATTTTGTGAGGAATTGTGATTATTGGCCAAGTTTTTGTAGATTTTAGAGGCAATTACCTCAGAGCACCAGACAAGTGCGACTCACGCCATCACCGTCCTAGGCCACGCCCCCACCATATTGTGACTCTTCATATACATACTGTTCTAACCTGATGCAGTGTCCTGTTATAATCATTTTTATACATGTGCTTTTATCATATCTGTATATATTATTGTGATGTGTGTGCACCGGTCTTCCACAGTGCCACAATTATATCAATCATGTATTTAATAAAGGGTTTTTATCCTCATTATTATGGCATGATCTATGGCTAAACAGTGTTTTTTCTTTATTGATACATTTTAAAAATGTTCATGGGGGTTAATTACAGATAAGAGAAATCAAAAGACATTCTATTCACTTGTTTTTCATACGCATTTCACTGATCCATTGGTAGTCAGTGAATAAACAACATTTGACACTTTACCGCCTTGATTTTAAAAACTGATGAGTAAAAAAAAGGCAATATGGACAGCATGAAAAATAATAGTCCATTGTACAGCGTAGTTTTTATTTTTTCCTAAGTTTTTCTTTATGTTTGGCTGACTTGACTGAACCGCATCAAACCATTTGTGGACACCTCAGATGATCTTGTCCAGTGGATTATTTATATCCTGACAAAGAGCAAACACATTAAGTACATAGTGTGCAGCAATTATATTACACAGGGTCTTTTGAACCCCCTATCTGCATTGGCTATATTCACTGTGAGACAGTGAAGGGGTGCGTACTGGACGGGGTGTACATCTCGCCCAGGTTTCTTAGCTGGGTGGCATGAGGAATGTAGGAGTGAAGGTAGGTTGGCAGAGCGACGTTCACTCCACTCCCCATCCAGTACAGGCTTGCAGCCCAACCCTGAGTGCACTCAGCTGTCTAATTAAGCAGCCAGAAGTAGTGGTTGAGCTAGACAGAGAAGGCTCTGAGTCTGAATCCGGCGTCAGATGCTGCTGGAGTCTCCTGGAAGCCAAGCTCTGGTAATTACAAATCTGTGTTGTTTTGGCCAGGCTGTTAGAGCCTAGACCACGGTAGTGAGGGAACTAACTGTGTCTAGCTAGCAGCCTGCCAGGCTTAGGATTTTGTTATATTGTTTGGTTTATGTTTGTTGCTGTGGACTTTCAATAAAACTGGTTGCTGCCAGTTTACACCAATAATGTTGTCGCTGCTTGGAGTCTTTTATGCCACTCAGTCTACCCGAGACGGCGATCCCAGAGCTATATACCCCCTGAATTGGCTACAATTGGTGGAGAATGCGGGCAGCACAGTGGCTAAAACAGCAGCAAATAAAAAAAAACGTCTGTCAAAGCAGACTTAAAGAGACAGTAGCCCTAATAGTGTCTGCACAGAAAAAGCTGAACTTGCTGTGGTAAAGACTTTGGAGTGTGCATGTCCTGGGTAAAGGATGCCGTTGCCGGGACAGACAAGTCTGACAGCATGGAGGAGCTGCTTAAACATATGGCGCAAGCTAGTGTGCAACAGAAGGAGACTTACCGATTGTTAATGGAGCAGGTTGCAGCACTACGCCAGGCTCTCAGCACCTTGTCCCAGAGTGATGACGCAAGGTCACCTGCGTTGTCCGCTGTAAAAAAAGCAGTAAAACAGACCCTGCAGAAGATGACGCCTCATGACGATGTGGAGGCATATCTAACGATATTTGAAAGACTGGCAGAGAAGGAGAATCTGCCACCATCTGAATGGGCCATGGTGGTCGCGCCCTATCTGACTGGGGAACCCCAAAAGGCCTATTTTGACCTTAGCGAGCAGGACAGCAGAGACTATGCCAAGCTGAAAGCAGAGATTCTTGCCCGCCTGAGTGTAACGGTTGCAGTCTGTGCCAGGAGAGTCCATAACTGGAGATATAGTTGGGACAAGCCTGCTCGCTCACAAATGTATGACCTGAATTATTTAGTAAAGAACCGGATGGAGCCTGACGTCAGCACCCCTGCCCAAATGGTCGAAAAGGTAGTGGTGGACCGGTACATCTGGGCCCTACCTCCTGAGGTGCAGCTCTGGGTCGGACACGGAGACCTCAAAGACGCCAATCAACTGGTCAGCCTGATAGAGAGGTACTCCGCCATCAAAGACTACCTCCGTGACCAGCCGTCCGAGAGGTCGTCACTTCGGAGTTCTCAGCCTCTGACATCTCCCGGTAAGAGTTCCAGCTGGTGGGGCCAGGGGGACTGCTGATAGACGGGGTCAGCCCCGAGGGGACATGTGTGAGGCAAGGGCCGATGATTCCCTGTCGGGAGTCCCCAGGCCTTGAAAGATCTCCCCGACTGAACCACCAGACCTGAGACAGTGTTGGAGATGCCGTGAACGGGGTCATGTTTCAGCCAACTGTCCACTAGTGGGGGAACCTATGGACTGTGATGCTGGAAGGTCCCTCTCTCTCCTCACAGAACCCGTGTGCGTGGCAACCCCAGCCGAGGAGAATGGCCCACAGGTGTCCCAGGTGGTTATAAATGGCTGCCCCGTACCAGCCCTCCTAGACTCAGGGAGTCGAGTGACTCTGGTACATGCCAGCCTGGTTGATAGGGACTTCATCCCCGATAAACACCTGAGCGTGGTGTGCATCCATGGAGATACCAAAGTCTACCTGGTGACTTATGTGGACTTCGTCACAAAACTCGGGGAGATCTCGTATGCAGTGGGGGTAGTGAAGAACCTGATGCACGCAGTCATATTGGGTCGTGACTTTCCCTGTTTTGGGGTCTTTGGGGGAAAAAGGTTCTATCGGACAGTGTGATGAAGCTTCTACTGAGGTTGCGCGGTCCATAGGGGCGGACCACAATGCTAGTGTGTTGTTGAACTTAAGTGATGATAATGATAATGATGAATTTCCATTTCAGGTGATGTTGGGGGAGGGGGATAATGATTCTCTGGAACAGAATGTCCCTGACCTACCTGTGTCCCGTGGCAATTTTGGGAGTGAGCAGTTGCGAGACCCCACTCTTAAACATGCAGGGAAAGTATAACTGTTCTGAATGAGATCCCACAAGAGCCCGGCTCTGATAAACGATTTCCTCATTTTGCCATGAACGATGACCTGCTATATAGGGTCACTAAGGTCAACGGAGAGGTCATGAGTCAGCTCCTGGTACCTAAGCCATATAGAAGTATGGTGCTAGGTTTGTCACATAACCACGTGCTTGGTGGGCACCTGGGGATGGACAAGACCCAGGAAAGAATCCTCCAGAGGTTTTACTGGCCAGCGGTTTATCGAGATGTGGTGGATTATTGCAAATCCTGCCCCACGTGTCAGATAAATGCTCCCGTTTCCCACTTCCGCAGTCTATTAGTCCCGCTTCCGGTTATAGAGATACCATTTGAAAGAGTAGCGATGGACTTGGTAGGTCCTACTGTGAAATCAGCCAGGGGGCACCAATACATACTAGTGGTAATTGATTATGCAACCCGGTACCCCGAGGCTGTCCCTTTAAGAAATATGGCATCCAAAAATATTGCACGGGAACTCTTTCATATGTTTTCCAGGACAGGAATCCCTAAAGAGATCCTCACGGACCAAGGCACACCTTTTATGTCCAAGGTGATGAAGGAGCTGTGTAAGTTGCTTAAAATCTCGCACATTCGAACATCCGTGTATCACCCCCAGACGGATGGGCTGGTTGAACGTTTTAATAAAACGTTAAAACATATGTTAAAGAAAGCAGTGGAGAAATATGGTCGGGACTGGGATTACCTGTTACCCTACCTAATGTTTTCGGTCAGAGAGGTGCCCCAAGCCTCTACTGGGTTCTCTCCCTTTGAGTTGGTATATGGTCAGCACCCGTGGGGCTTGCTAGATATAGCCAAGGAAGTATGGGAGACGGAGGCAACCCCATACAAGAGTGTTATAGAGCATATTGCCCAGATGCAAGATAGAATTGCTAAGGTTATGCCATTGGTCAAGGATAACCTGCAGAGAGCCCAAGAAGCTCAAAGCAGAATATATAATCGGTAAGCAAAAATTAGGACTTTCAACCCCGGGGATCGGGTCCTAATCCTAATTCCCACGGTGGAAATTAAGTTTTTGGCCAAATGGCATGGTCCATACGAGATAGTACAGAAAGTGAGCGAGGTCACCTACAAAGTACACCAACCAGGGAGACTGATGCCCTATCAGGTCTATCATATCAACTTAATCAAGCCCTGGAGGGACAGAGAGTCATTGTCGGCCTCGGGTGAATTAGAGAAAGGGTTAAAACCACCTATACCTCCTGTGATAGTTGGTGAGACATTGTCAGTACACCAAAAACAGGAAGTACGGGAGTTTCTGCAGGAAAATCAGCAGAGGTTTTCAGACTTGCCCGGCCAGACTTTTCTCGTGAGGCACCATATCGAGACCGAGCCCGGTACTAAGGTCAAGCTGAAGCCGTACAGGATACCAGTAGCCCGTAGAGAGATAGTCTCCACTGAAATCAAACGGATGCTAGCCCTTGGGGTCATTGAGGAGGCCCATAGCGAGTG
Organism: Oophaga sylvatica; assembly: GCA_033576555.1. Taxonomy (NCBI): domain Eukaryota; kingdom Metazoa; phylum Chordata; class Amphibia; order Anura; family Dendrobatidae; genus Oophaga; species Oophaga sylvatica. Next base: position 21,728 of record JARQOD010011039.1, read on the forward strand.
GTGTAGCCCGATTGTCCTGATCCCAAAACCTAATGGAACCTGGAGGTTTTGCAATGATTTTAGAAAGTTGAACGACGTGTCAAAGTTTGACGCATACCCGATGCCACGGGTAGATAAGCTAATCGAGAGGTTAGGGTGTGCCCGTTATATTACAACCCTCGATCTGACAAAAGGGTACTGGCAGATACCCCTGTCTGATGAGGCAAAAAAAAAACGGCCTTTGCAACCCCTGACGGCTTGTTTCAGTATCTTGTGATGCCAATCGGGTTGCATGGAGCCCCGGCAACCTTTCAGAGGCTTATGGACCTGATCCTGCGCCCGCATCGAGCCTATGCCGCTGCCTACCTGGATGATGTGGTAATTTTCAGTTCCGATTAGAAGAGCCACCTCGCTAAGGTACAGGCCGTCTTAGACTCGATAGGCGGAGCTGGGCTGAACATAAACCGAGAGAAATGTGCAATTGGCCTAGAAGAGGCCAAGTACCTGGGCTACGTCATTGGCAGGTGGCTGATTAAGCCCCAAATCAATAAGGTAGAGGCGATTCAGAACTGGTCTACACCCCTCACAAAATGACAGGTCAAAGCGTTTCTTGTTATGATTTGGTAGCTGAGGAGAGCAAGCAAAAACGGCAATACACCAGAGAGGTTGGAATCTACTGGATTGCAGTACCCTGACTAACCACCACAACTAAAGGCAGCCGTGGAGCGTACCTACGTTGGTCCTAGTCGCCTCGTCACAGCCTGAGAGGTTAACTACACCTAAAGATAGAAAGAGAAAAAGCTATCTGCCCCGGAGCAGATCCCCAAAGAACATAGGAAGCCCCCAAACATGTAACGGCGGTTAGACAAGAGGAAATACAGACACAGACAGAAAATAGTATGAGCAAACGTTGGGGCCCAATCTACCTGGACAGAAAAGGATAGGAAGGACACTTACTGCAATCCCAAAAAAAACCTAAAAAGTACCAACTCTACTAATTGCAAAAACACCTGAGATCACACGACCTCTACCACCTAAATTAGTTCTCTGGTGTAACAAAACTAAAGGGTATGCCACACTGAACAATATCGCTAACGGGATCGCTAAAAAACGTCACTATTTAGCGATCCCGTTAGCGATGTTGTTCAGTGCGGCAGCTGCCAGCGACGAGCTTCCTGCTGTGATCTCGCTCGTCGCTGGAATCGTTCCGGACCCTTTTTCTCGTCGGCGCTCCCGCTGGGTAAGTATATATCGCTAGTGTGGCACCTTTTCTTAGCGATTTAGCGGTACTTTTGTACCGCTAAAGTCGTTAAGAAGATCGCTAACGGCGATAGCGTTGTTAACTATATCGCTAAATGTGGCCGCACTTAGCGATATAGAAACAATCCCGATAGCGATCGCATTAGTATGCGTCGTTATCGTGATCGCTAGCGGGATTGTTTAGTGTGGCAGTACCTTTAGCCGCAGCCACTGAAGAAAAACTGGAAAAGGCAAATGAACAAACAACAGTGGCTCAGACAAACTGAGAGGAGCACAAGCCCCCGGATGGGACCTGGCTGACCTCCACAAAAGTGCAGGAAACAATGCAAAAAGCAAGCACAAAAATAAAAACAGAAAATGTCTTATCTGAGAGCAGGAGAAGAGGCAAGATTCAGCAAGCTTCCAAGTGAACCAGGAACCACAGTTGAGACAAGAACAATTGATCACCGGCAACCCTGATGGGAGGGAACCTCCCTTATATAGGACCAGTCTGTAACTCCTGATTGCCAATCTTCACTAAATGGTTCAGCACTGTCTGCAACCACCAGAGGAGCTTCTGCTCAGAACTCATTTCTAACACATTCACAACAGTTTCTGGGCATCACTGGGTACTATCACAGATTTGTACAAAATTTTACCTCCATTGCTGCCCCGTTGACCAACCTGACAAACGGTGGGAAGTCAAAAATCGTAGTTTGGACTCCGGAGGCAGAAAAAACCTTTCAGTCTTTGAAAATGGCTTTATGTCAAAGCCCAGTTCTGATCACCCCTAATTTCAGGGAGGAGTTTCTTGTTCAAACTGATGCCTCTAATGTGGGGTTAGGGGCGGTTTTGTCGCAGGTCGTGAAGGATGAGGAGCACTCGGTCATGTATCTGAGTCGAAAACTGACACCGGCTGAACAAAATTATGCCATTCTGGAGCGAGAGTGCCTCGCAATCAAATGGGCGCTGGACTCGCTACGTTATTACCTCTTGGGCAGGAAATTTAAATTACAGTCAGACCATGCTCCTCTGGCATGGATGAAGCAGAACAAGGAAAGGAATGCCAGTGTGACAAGATGGTTCCTTTCGTTCAAGAATTCAATTTCTCGGTAGAGCATAGGCCTGGGAAGTTACAGGGTAATGCCGATGCCTTGTCCAGAGTTCACTGTCTCTTTGGGGTTGTTGACCAGCCCTCCGGTCTGGAGAAGAGGGGGGGGATATGTGAGACAGTGAAGGGGTGAGTACTGGACGGGGTGTACATCTCGCCCAGGTTTCTTAGCTGGGTGGCATGAGGAATGTAGGAGTGAAGGTAGGTTGGCAGTGCGACGTTCACTCCACTCCCCATCCAGTACAGGCTTGCAGCCCAACCCTGAGTGCTTAAGCAGCCAGAAGTAGTGGTTGAGCTAGACAGAGAAGGCTCTGAGTCTGAATCCGGCGTCAGATGCTACTGGAGTCTCCTGGAAGCCAAGCTCTGGTAATTACAAATCTGTGTTGTTTTGGCCAGGCTGTTAGAGCCTAGACCACGGTAGTGAGGGAACTAACTGTGTCTAGCTAGCAGCCTGCCAGGCTTCAGATTTTGTTTTATGGTTTGGTTTATGTTTGTTGCTGTGGACTTTCAATAAAACTGGTTGCTGCCAGTTTACACCAATAATGTTGTCGCTGCTTGGAGTCTTTTATGCCACTCCGTCAACCCCAGACGGCGATCCCAGAGCTATATACTCCCTAAACTGGCTACATCACATTCACCTGCAAACTGAACCCTATTAATCCAATGTGTGAAAACCTTTAACTATAGGGCGATTCACTCGCTACTCTGGACAATACATACTGTGGTTCATGAAAAATGGATCATGCAATTAACCTCGTCGATAGTGAAGAGAAGCATCGTCGCACTGAGTGGTGGCACCGACTTGTCGCCCCTCCGGTCTTCTCCACTATGAGATAGACTTGCTGTCCGCCAGTAGTCTGTGTTGTGCCGGCTTTTCACTCCTACTGAATTCCTTTTTCATTGGCCAAAAATGTACAG
>JARQOD010011040.1:0-24968 GCA_033576555.1 Oophaga sylvatica
TGTGGGGGGAGCGGCTTTTGGTGGAGCGGCTTGTGGTGGAGCGGCATGTGCTGGAGCGGCATGTGGTGGAGGGGCATGTGGTGGAGCGGCATGTGCTGGAGCGGCATGTGGTGGAGTGGCATGGGGTGGAGCTGCATGTGGTGGAGCGGCATGTGGTGGAGGGGCATGTGGTGGATTGGCATGTGCTGGAGTGGCATGTGGTGGAGCGGCATGTGGTGGGAGCGGGCATGTGGTGGAGGGGCATGTGGTGGAGCGGCATGTGGTGGAGCGGCATGTGGTGGAGGGGCATGTGGTGGAGCGGCATGTGCTGGATCGGCATGTGGTGGAGCGGCATGTGGTGGAGCGGCATGTAGTGGAGCGGCATGTGGTGGAGGGGCATGTGGTGGAGCGGCATGTGGTGGAGCGGCATGTGATGGAGTGGCATGTGCTGGAGTGGCATGTGGTGGAGTGGCGTTGGAGCAGCATGTGGTGGAGCAGCATGTGGTGGAGCGCATGTGGTGGAGCGGCATGTGGTGGAGCGGCATGTGGTGGAGGGGCATGTGGTGGAGGGGCATGTGGTGGAGCTGCATGTGGTGGAGGGGCATGTGGTGGAGCAGCATGTGGTGGAGCGGCATGTGCTGGAGTGGCATGTGCTGGAGCGGCATGTGGTGGAGCGGCATGTGCTGGAGTGGCATGTGGTGGAGGGGCATGTGGTGGAGGGGCATGTGGTGGAGCCGCATGTGGTGGAGGGGCATGTGGGGGGAGCGGCATGTGGTGGAGCGGCATGTGGTGGAGCGGCATGTGGTGGAGGGCATGTGGTGGAGGGGCATGTGGTGGAGGGGGCATGTGCTGGAGTGGCATGTGGTGGAGGGGCATGTGGTGGAGGGGCATGTGGTGGAGCCGCATGTGGTGGGCGGCATGTGGTGGAGCAGCATGTGGTGAGCTGCATGTGGTGGAGGGGCATGTGGTGGAGGGGCATGTGGTGGAGCGGCATGTGGTGGAGCGGCATGTGGTGGAGGGGCATGTGGTGGTGCGGCATGTGGTGGAGGGGCATGTGGGTGGTGGAGCGGCATGTGGTGGAGCGGCATGTGGTGGAGGGGCATGTGGTTTGAGCGGCATGTGGTGGAGGGGCATGTGGTGGAGCGGCATGTGGTGGAGCGGCATGTGGTGGAGGGGCATGTGGTGGAGCGGCATGTGGTGGAGCGGCATGTGGTGGATCGGCATGTGGTGGAGGGGCATGTGGTGGAGGGGCATGTGGTGGAGGGGCATGTGGTGGAGCGGCATGTGGTGGAGGGGGCATGTGGTGGAGCGGCATGTGGTGGAGCGGCATGTGGTGGAGCGGCATGTGTGGTGCTGCGTGTGGTGGAGCGGCGTGTGGTGGAGCGGCGTGTGGTGGAGCGGCGTGTGGTGGAGGGGCGTTGTGGTGGAGCGGCGTGTGGTGGAGCGGCATGTGGTGGGGGGGCATGTGGTGGAGCCGCATGTGGTGGAGGGGCATGTGGTGGAGGGGCATGTGGTGGAGCGGCATGTGGTGGAGCGGCTGTGGTGGAGCGGCGTGTGGTGGATTGGCATGTGGTGGAGGGGCGTGTGGTGGAGTGGCGTGTGGTGGAGCGGGTGTGGTGGAGGGGCGTGTGGTGGAGTGGCGTGTGGTGGAGCGGCGTGTGGTGGATTGGCGTGTGGTGGAGCGGCATGTGGTGGAGCGGCATGTGGTGGAGGGGCATGTGGTGGAGGGGCATGTGGTGGAGTGGCGTGTGGTGGAGCGGCATGTTGTGGAGTGGCGTGTGGTGGAGCGGGATGTTGTGGAGTGGCGTGTGGTGGGGCAGCATTTAGTGAGGCGGTGTGTAGAGGAGCGACATTTAGTGCCGCCACTCCGACTGTTCCACTTTCTGTCTGAATCACAGTGAAGAAAAGGTCAAAATAGCATAAAGTATCACAAAAGGGGACGAAAGACCAGGGAAGAAAACATAGGGAGACCTGAAAACGTGGGGTGACGACCAAATCGTCATGTACGGTGTGATACCATGTATCCAGACTGATACGATGCATCCAGGTGTGACTTGTGACACGATGTATCCTGTGATGACACAATGTATCCGTGTGACGTGTGATGTGATGTATCCGTTGTGACGTGTGACACGATGTATCCTGTATGAGCGATGTATCCGTTGTGACGTGTGACGCGATGTATCCGTGTGACGTGTGACACATGTATTCGTGTGTGACGTGTGACGATGTATCCTTGTGATGTGTGACACGATGTATCCGGTGTGGACGTGTGACACGATGTATCGTTGTGACGTGTGACACGATGTATCCGGTGTGTGACACGATGTATCCGGTGTGACGTGTGACACGATGTATCCGGTGTGACGTGTGACACGATGTATCCGGTGTGCGTGTGACACGATGTATCCGGTGTGTGACGTGTGACCGATGTATCCGGTGTGACGTGTGACACGATGTATCCGGTGTGACGTGTACACGATGTATCCGGTGTGACACGATGTATCCGGTGTGACGTGTGACACGATGTATCCGGTGTGACGTGTGACACGATGTATCCGGTGTGACGTGTGACACGATGTATCGGGTGTGACGTGTGACACGATGTATCCGGTGTGACGTGTGACACGATGTATCCTGTGTGACACGATGTATCCGGTGTGACGTGTGACACGATGTATCCGGTGTGACCACGATGTATCCGGGTGTGACGTGTGACACGATGTATCCTGTGTGACGTGTGACACGATGTATCCGGTTGTGACGTGTGACACGATGTATCCGGTGTGACGTGTGACACGATGTATCCGGTGTGACGTGTGACACGATGTATCCGGTGGTGACACGATGTATCCGGTGTGACGTGTGACACGATGTATCCGGTTGTGACGTGTGACACGATGTATCCGGGTGACGTGTGACACGATGTATCCGGTGTGACGTGTGACACGATGTATCCGGTGTGACGTGTGACACGATGTATCCTTGTGTGACACGATGTATCCGGTGTGACGTGTGACACGATGTATCCGGTGTGACACGATGTATCCGGTGTGACGTGTGACACGATGTATCCGTGTGACGTGTGACACGATGTATCCGGTGTGACGTGTGACACATGTATCCGGTGTGACGTGTGACACAATGTATCCGGTGTGACACGATGTATCCTGTGTGAACGACCGATGTATCCGGGTGTGTGTACTGTGTGACACGATGTATCCGGTGGTGGATACGTGGTGTACCCAATCTCTGGCGGTCTCCCCTCCTCTCGGGACCCTCTTTTTCTTTGCCTTCTGCCACCTCTGACACCTTTTCTCGTTTCTCTCAGGAATACAAATGCTTTCTGTTCAGCCGGACACGAAGGCGAAGGGCTGTGCCGGCTGCAGCCGTAAGATCAAGGATCGCTACCTGCTGAAGGCGCTGGACAAGTACTGCACGAGGACTGCCTGAAGTGCGCCTGCTGCGACTGCCGCCTGGGGGAGGTGGGCTCCACTCTGTACACCAAGGCCAACCTCATCCTGTGCCGGAGGGACTACTGAGGTAAGGGCCCTGTGCCCCACCCGTAGCTGCCTGTGTAACTCCGCCCTCACAATGTAACCCCGCCCCAGAGCTACCTGTGTAACCTGCCCTCACAGTGTAACCCCGCCCCAGCTCAGAGCTGCCTGTGTAACCCTGCCCTCACAGTGTAACCCCGCCCTCACAGTGTAACCCCACCCCAGCTCAGAGCTGCCTGGTAACCCCGCCCTCACAGTGTAACCCCGCCCCAGGCTACAGTGTAACCCCACAACCCAGCCAGACCTGCCTGTGTAATTCCGCCCTCACAGTGTAAACCCCGCCCCAGAGCTACCTGTGTAACCTGCCCTCACAGTGTAACCCCGCCCAGCTCAGAGCTGCCTGTGTAACCTCCGCCCTCACAGTTGTAACCCGCCCTCACAGTGTAACCCCACCCAGCTCAGAGCTGCCTGTGTAACTCGCCCTCACAGTGTAACCCGCCCCTCACAGTGTAACCCCACCCCAGCTCAGAGCTGCCTGTGTAACTCCGCCCTCACAGTGTAACCCCAGCCCATCAGAGCTGCCTGTGTAACTCCGCCCTCACATGTAACCCCAGTGTAACCCCCCCAGCTCAGAGCTGCCTGTGTAACTCCGCCCTCACAGTGTAACCCCGCCTCACAGTGTAACCCCCCAGCTCAGAGCTGCCTGTGTAACCCGCCTCCAGTGAACCCGCCTCACAGTGTAACCCCACCCAGCTCAGAGCTGCCTGTGTAACTCCGCCCTCACAGTGTAACCCCGCCTCACAGTGTAACCCCACCCCAGCTCAGAGCTGCCTGTGTAAACTCCGCCTCACAGTGTAACCCCAGCTCAGAGCTGCTGTGTAACCCCTCACGGACCCAGCTCAGAGCTGCCTGTGTAACTCCGCCCTCACAGTGTAACCCCCCTCACAGTGTAACAGCCCACCGCCTCCGTGTAACCCGCCCTCACAGTGTAACCCCACCCAGCTCAGAGCTGCCTGTGTAACCCTGCCCTCACAGTGTAACCCCACCCAGCTCAGAGCTGCCTGTGTAACCCTGCCCTCACAGTGTAACCCCACCCAGCTCAGAGCTGCCTGTGTAACTCCGCCCTCACAGTGTAACCCCGCCCTCACAGTGTAACCCCACCCCAGCTCAGAGCTGCCTGTGTAACTTCGCCCTCACAGTGTAACCCCGCCCTCACACTGTAACACCACCCCAGCTCAGAGCTGCCTGTGTAACTTCGCCCTCACAGTGTAACCCCGCCCTCACACTGTAACACCACCCCAGCTCAGAGCTGCCTGTGTAACTCTGCCCTCACAGTGTAACCCCGCCCCAGCTCAGAGCTGCCTGTGTAACTTCGCCCTCACAGTGTAACCCAACCCTCACAGTGTAACCCCACCCCAGCTCAGAGCTGCCTGTGTAACTCCGCCTTCACAGTGTAATCTCAGCTCAGAGCTGCCTGTGTAACTGCCCTCACAGTGTAACCCCGCCCTCACACTGTAAACACCACCCCAGCTCAGAGCTGCCTGTGTAACTTCGCCCTCACAGTGTAACCCCGCCCTCACACTGTAACACCACCCCAGCTCAGAGCTGCCTGTGTAACTTCGCCCTCACAGTGTAACCTCAGCTCAGAGCTGCCTGTGTAACTCCGCCTTCACAGTGCAACCTCAGCTCAGAGCTGCCTGTGTAACTTCGCCCTCACACTCTAAACCACCCCAGCTCAGAGCTGCCTGTGTAACTCGCCCTCACAGTGTAACCCCACCCTCACAGTGTAACCCCACCCCAGCTCAGAGCTGCCTGTGTAACTCCGCCTTCACAGTGTAACCTCAGCTCAGAGCTGCCTGTGTAACTCCGCCTTCACAGTGCAACCTCAGCTCAGAGCTGCCTGTGTAACTCGCCCTCACAGTGTAACCCCGCCCTCACACTGTAACACCACCCCAGCTCAGAGCTGCCTGTGTAACTCCGCCTTCACAGTGTAACCTCAGCTCAGAGCTGCCTGTGTAACTCCGCCTTCACAGTGTAACCTCAGCTCAGAGCTGCCTGTGTAACTCCGCCTTCACAGTGCAACCTCAGCTCAGAGCTGCCTGTGTAACTTCGCCCTCACACTGTAACACCACCCCAGCTCAGAGCTGCCTGTGTAACTCCGCCCTCACAGTGTAACCCCACCCTCACAGTGTAACCCCACCCCAGCTCAGAGCTGCCTGTGTAACTCCGCCTTCACAGTGTAACCTCAGCTCAGAGCTGCCTGTGTAACTCCGCCTTCACAGTGCAACCTCAGCTCAGAGCTGCCTGTGTAACTCCGCCCTCACAGTGTAACCCCGCCCTCACACTGTAACACCACCCCAGCTCAGAGCTGCCTGTGTAACTCCGCCCTCACAGTGTAACCTCAGCTCAGAGCTGCCTGTGTAAAATCTTGTACTAATATTACAGATGAAAATAATGAATAATAAATGTCAGATATAATCATAATCATCAGTTTTAGTATCTGCTCCAGAGCGCAACTATCCAGTATAAGACATAAAAAATGATGGGGATAATTACAAAAATTTCTATATAAGTGAAAAAAAGTCTCATCCATAGAAAAATATCCAATATAAAGTGCACAAATGTCAATAGAGGAAAAATCCTATATAACGTGCATGCAATGTGTAAACGGGTTTCTCAACACTGCATATAGCACAAAATCCAAAAAATAACAAAAGTAAAGTGCAAAGTGCAAAAGACACCAACAGGTGTCAGTGTATCCACATCATACACTGTGTGACCAAGGAGATGTATCCACATCATACACTGTGTGACCAAGGAGGAGATGTATCCACATCATACACTGCGTGACCCTAGAGATGTATCCACATCATACACTGCGTGACCAAGGAGATGTATCCACATCATACACTGCGTGACCAAGGAGGAGATGTATCCACATCATACACTGTGTGACCAAGGAGATGTATCCACATCATACACTGCGTGACCAAGGAGGAGATGTATCCACATCATACACTGTGTGACCAAGGAGATGTATCCACATCATACACTGCGTGACCAAGGAGGAGATGTATCCACATCATACACTGCGTGACCAAGGAGGAGATGTATCCACATCATACACTGCGTGACCAAGGAGAGATGTATCCACATCATACACTGCGTGACCAAGGAGATGTATCCACATCATACACTGTGTGACCAAGGAGATGTATCCACATCATACACTGCGTGACCAAGGAGGAGATGTATCCACATCATACACTGCGTGACCTAGAGATGTATCCACATCATACACTGTGTGACCAAGGAGATGTATCCACATCATACACTGTGTGACCAAGGGAGATGTATCCACATCATACACTGCGTGACCAGGAGAGATGTATCCACATCATACACTGCGTGACCAAGGAGATGTATCCACATCATACACTGCGTGACCAAGGAGGAGATGTATCCACATCATACACTGGTGACCAAGGAGATGTATCCACATCATACACTGCGTGACCAAGGAGGATGTATCCACATCATACACTGCGTGACCAGAGATGTATCCACATCATACACTGCGTGACCAAGAGATGTATCCACATCATACACTGGTGACCAAGGAGGAGATGTATCCACATCATACACTGCGTGACCAAGGAGGAGATGTATCCACATCATACACTGCGTGACCAAGGAGATGTATCCACATCATACACTGTGTGACCAAGGAGATGTATCCACATCATACACTGGTGACCAAGGAGGGATGTATCCACATCATACACTGCGTGACCAGGAGAGATGTATCCACATCATACACTGCGTGACCAGAGATGTATCCACATCATACACTGTGTGACCAAGGAGATGTATCCACATCATACACTGCGTGACCAAGGAGGAGATGTATCCACATCATACACTGCGTGACCCTAGAGATGTATCCACATCATACACTGCGTGACCAAGGAGATTATTCCACATCATACACTGTGTGACCAAGGAGGAGATGTATAAACATCATACACTGCGTGACCAAGGAGGAGATGTATCCACATCATACACTGCGTGACCTAGAGATGTATCCACATCATACACTGTGTGACCAAGGAGATGTATCCACATCATACACTGGTGACCAAGGAGATGTATCCACATCATACATGCGTGACCAAGGAGGAGATGTATCCACATCATACACTGCGTGACCAAGAGATGTATCCACATCATACACTGTGTGACCAAGGAGGATGTATCCACATCATACACTGCGTGACCAAGGAGGAGATGTATCCACATCATACACTGCGTGACCACTAGAGATGTATCCACATCATACACTGTGTGACCAAGGAGATGTATCCACATCATACACTGTGTGACCAGGAGGAGATGTATCCACATCATACACTGCGTGACCAAGGAGGAGATGTATCCACATCATACACTGCGTGACCAAGGAGGAGATGTATCCACATCATACACTGCGTGACCAAGGAGAGATGTATCCACATCATACACTGGTGACCAAGGAGATGTATCCACATCATACACTGTGTGACCAAGGAGGAGATGTATCCACATCATACACTGCGTGACCAAGGAGGAGATGTATCCACATCATACACTGCGTGACCAAGGAGATGTATCCACATCATACACTGTGTGACCAAGGAGATGTATCCACATCATACACTGTGTGACCAAGGAGGGATGTATCCACATCATACACTGCGTGACCATAGGAGAGATGTATCCACATCATACACTGCGTGACCTAGAGATGTATCCACATCATACACTGTGTGACCAAGGAGGGATGTATCCACATCATACACTGCGTGACCAAGGAGGAGATGTATCCACATCATACACTGCGTGACCCTAGAGATGTATCCACATCATACACTGCGTGACCAAGGAGATGTATCCACATCATACACTGTGTGACCAAGGGAGATGTATAAACCCATCATACACTGCGTGACCAAGGAGGAGATGTATCCACATCATACACTGCGTGACCTAGAGATGTATCCACATCATACACTGTGTGACCAAGGAGATGTATCCACATCATACACTGCGTGACCAAGGAGATGTATCCACATCATACACTGCGTGACCATGAGAGATGTATCCACATCATACACTGCGTGACCTAAGAGATGTATCCACATCATACACTGTGTGACCAAGGAGGAGATGTATCCACATCATACACTGCGTGACCAAGGAGGAGATGTATCCACATCATACACTGCGTGACCTAAATGTACCAACATCACTGTTGACCAAGGAGATGTATCCACATCATACACTGTGTGACCAAGGAGGAGATGTATCCACATCATACACTGCGTGACCAAGGAGGAGATGTATCCACATCATACACTGCGTGACCAAGGAGGAGATGTATCCACATCATACACTGCGTGACCAAGGAGATGTATCCACATCATACACTGTATGACCAAGGAGGAGATGTATCCACATCATGCACTGCGTGACCAAGGAGGAGATGCATCCACATCATACACTGCGTGACCAAGGAGGAGATGTTTCCACATCATACACTGCTGACCAAGGAGGAGTTGTATCCACATCATACACTGCGTGACCAAGGAGATGTATCTACATCATACACTGTGTGACCAAGGAGGAGATGTATCCACATCATACACTGCGTGACCAAGGAGGAGCTGCCTGTGTAACCCCACCCTCACAGTGTAATACCGCCTCAGCTCACAGCTGCCTTTGTAACTCGCCTCTCAGTTGACCCTGCCTCAGCTCACAGCTGCCTCTGTAACCCGCCCTCACAGTTAACCCTGCCTCAGCTCACATCTGCCTGTGTAACCCACCCTCACAGTTAACCCTGCCTCAGCTCACAGCTGCCTGTGTGACCCGCCCTCACAGTTAACCCTGCCTCAGCTCACATCTGCCTGTGTAACCCGCCCTCACAGTTAACCTGCCTCAGCTCACAGCTGCCTGTGTAACCTGCCCTCATTGTAACCCTGCCTCAACTCACAGCTGCCTGTGTAAACCCACCCTCACAGTGTCACCCCGCCTCAGCTCACAGCTGCCTGTGTAACCCCGCCCTCACAGTGTCACCCCGCCTCAGCTCACAGCTGCTGTGTAATCACACCCTCATGTTATAACCCACCCACACTGTAACCCCACCTCACCTTTAGCGCTGCCTTGTAACCCCGCTCACACTGTGTTAACACGCACACTGTGTAACCTCACCTACACAGTGTAACCCGCCCCCACTCTGTGCTGCCTATGTAACCCCCCACACTGTTACTCCACCGACACCACTGATTTGCAGCTTTCTCTTTGTAACTTCGCCACTCCACTGATTGGCAGCTTTCTTTGTGGTCCTTACACTGTGCTGTTTCTGGCCCTGATTCCGGTCCTTACACTGCTAATTCTGGTCCTTACACTGTGCTGCTCCCGCCCAGTGTTCGCCCCAAGTCTGCTGCTCCCGCCCAGTGTTCGCCCCACGTCTGCTGCTCCCGCCCAGTGTTCGCCCCACGTCTGCAGCTCTCGCCCACTGCTCGCCCCACGTCTGCTGCTCCCGCCCAGTGTTCGCCCCACGTCTGCTGCTCCCACCCAGTGTTCGCCCCACGTCTGCAGCTCTCGCCCACTGCTCGCCCCACGTCTGCTGCTCCCGCCCAGTGTTCGCCCACGTCTGCTGCTCCCACCCAGTGTTCGCCCTACGTCTGCAGCTCTCGCCCACTGCTCGCCCCACGTCTGCTGCTCCCGCCCAGTGTTCGTCCCACGTCTGCTGCTCCCGCCCAGTGTTCGCCCCACGTCTGCAGCTCTCGCCCACTGCTCGCCCCACGTCTGCTGCTCCCGCCCAGTGTTCGCCCCACTTCTGCTGCTCCCGCCCAGTGTACGCCCACGTCTGCTGCTCCCGCCCAGTGTTCGCCCCACATCTGCTGCTCCCGCCCAGTGTTCGCCCCACGTCTGCTGCTCCGCCCAGTGTACGCCCCACGTCTGCAGCTCTCGCCCACTGCTCGCCCCACGTCTGCTGCTCCCGCCCAGTGTTCGCCCCACGTCTGCTGCTCCTGCCCACTGTTCGCCCCACGTCTGCTGCTCCCGCCCAGTGTTCGCCCCACGTCTGCTGCTCCTGCCCACTGTTCGTCCCACGTCTGCTGCTCACGCCTACTGTTTTCCCCACGTCAGCGGCTCCCGCCCACTGTTCGCCCCACGTCTGCTGCTCCCGCCCACTGTTCGCCCCACGGCTGCTGCTCCCGCCCAGTGTTCACCCCACGTCTGCTGCTCCCGCCCACTGTTCGCCCCACGGCTGCTGCTCCCGCCCACTGTTCGCCCCACGGCTGCTGCTCCCGCCCACTGTTCGCCCCACGTCTGCTGCTCCCACCCACTGTTCGCCCCACGTCTGCTGCTCCCAGCCTGTGTGCACCTCTTTATTTGCTCCTGGCCCGTATTTGCTACCTCAGTCCATAGTCACCCCACTCTTCCCCCGCCGGCTCCAGGCCTGTGTTCACCCTTTATTTTCTTCCGGCCTGTGTTCCTCCCATGTCTGCTCCCAGCCTGTGTTTACCTTTTTATTTGCCCCTGGCCCGTTTTTGACCCATGTCTGCTCCCGGCCCGTTTTTGCCCCATGTCTCTCCCGGCCTGTGTACACCTTTTTATTTGCTCCCGGCCCGTTTTTGCCCCATATCTGCTCCTGGCCTGTTGACGCCCCATGTCTCTTCCTGGCCCATGTACACCTTTTTATTTGCTCCCGGCCCGTTTTTTTACCCCATGTCTGTTCCCGGCCCGTTTTTGCCCCATATCTGCTCCCGGCCTGTGTACACCTTTTTTTTGCTCCCGGCCCGCTTTTGCCCCATGTCTGTTCCCGGCCCGCTTTTGCCCCATGTCTGCTCCCGGCCCGTTTTTTTTGCCCCATGTCTGCTCCCGGCCCGTTTTTTTTGCCCCATATCTGCTCCTGGCCCATGTGCACGTTTTTATTTGCTCCCGGCTTGTGTACACCTTATTTTTTGCTCCTGGCCCCGTTTTTGCTACCCCAGTCCATAGTCACCGCCACACTTCCCCTGCCAGCTTCTGGCCTGTGTTCACCCTTTATTTTCTCCCGGCCTGTGTTCCTACCATGTCTGCTCCCAGCCCGTGTGCACCTTTTTATTTGCTCCTGGCCATTTTACGCCCCATGTCTCTCCCGGCCCATGTACACCTTATTTTTTGCTCCTTGCCCGTTTTTGCTACCCCAGTCCATAGTCACCCCCAACTCTTCCCCCACCGGCTCCTGGCCTATTTGCTCCCGGCCTGTGCTTCCCTCTTCTGGTCGCGGCTCTTCTTTGCCCCCCCTTTCATCTCCTGATCTTCAGGTTTGGAGAGTAACGAACGCCACGATTTCCCGTTAATTAGATGAGCTTTCTGCGGCCTCGGTCTGGCAGTTCAGTAAAATGTTCCTGTGTAAGGGGCGATAATTCATCATTAGGGCTTCAGAGTCCAGATGCAGATGAAAACTGATGGAGCCTCCAGCGCGGCGGAGAGGAGGCCCAGCGGCACCACCACGTGTGTGAAGCCCAATTCCCCGGTCCTGCAATGATTAGGAAGCGCATATGCAGAATGTATGGACAGCAGACGCTGCAGCCGCCCGTCTCGTGCTGGAAGGTTCCTGGCAGCCGCGTGGTGCACCAGACGGGCGCCAAGGACCAGGCCGCGTCCAAGGACTTTGTTTAGGTGCAACAAATCATTTGTCTGTTATTAACCCAGAGCTTGTAATTATGCAGATTGCACAGATCCCAGCCCGGCGTGCGGCGGCCGAGCATTGCAGAGCGCAACCCATTCATCATGCTGACTGATGGCCGCTGCGCAGGTCCCAGTGGTTAATGTACTGGGTAATTAACTGTCATCTGCCCGGTAATAGGTGGATGATCAATGGTTTTTGAGTAAGAAATTCTAATCAGGAGCTGATAAATGTCTACTGCTCAGAGGAGAGCGCTCTCAGGTGACAGGGGAAATCCTCACATCACACCACTGCAGGCAGTGGAAAGTGTGAGAGATCAGGCAGAGCGCCCCCTGTGCTGTGAGGTGACAGCTTCAGTGTATGAAACATGGCTGCAAATATCTCCTGATCCTCTGCTCTGCTGAGAAAGGTCTGCTGCTCCGAGGAGAGAGCCGACGTCTGAGTTCCCAGGTGACAGGGGAAATCCTCACATCACACCAGTGCAGGC
Source organism: Oophaga sylvatica (assembly GCA_033576555.1). Lineage (NCBI taxonomy): Eukaryota > Metazoa > Chordata > Amphibia > Anura > Dendrobatidae > Oophaga > Oophaga sylvatica. Next base: position 12,680 of record JARQOD010011040.1, read on the forward strand.
AGTGCAAAGTGTGAGAGATCAGGTAGAGCGCCCCCTGTGCTGTGAGGTGACAGCTGCAGTGTACGAAACATGGCTGCAAATATCTCCTCACCCTCTGCTCTGCTGAGAAAGGTCTGCTGCTCCGAGGAGAGAGCCGACGTCTGAGTTCCCAGGTGACAGGGGAAATCCTCACATCACACCAGTGCAGGCAGTGCAAAGTGTGAGAGATCAGGTAGAGCGCCCCCTGTGCTGTGAGGTGACAGCTGCAGTGTACGAAACATGGCTGCAAATATCTCCTCACCCTCTGCTCTGCTGAGAAAGGTCTGCTGCTCCGAGGAGAGAGCCGACGTCTGAGTTCCCAGGTGACAGGGGAAATCCTCACATCACACCACTGCAGGCAGTGGAAAGTGTGAGAGATCAGGCAGAGCGCCCCCTGTGCCGTGAGGTGACAGCTGCAGTGTACGAAACATGGCTGCAAATATCTCCTGATCCTCTGCTCTGCTGAGAAAGGTCTGCTGCTCCGAGGAGAGAGCCGACGTCTGAGTTCCCAGGTGACAGGGGAAATCCTCACATCACACCAGTGCAGGCAGTGCAAAGTGTGAGAGATCAGGTAGAGCGCCCCCTGTGCTGTGAGGTGACAGCTGCAGTGTACGAAACATGGCTGCAAATATCTCCTCACCCTCTGCTCTGCTGAGAAAGGTCTGCTGCTCCGAGGAGAGAGCCGACGTCTGAGTTCCCAGGTGACAGGGGAAATCCTCACATCACACCACTGCAGGCAGTGGAAAGTGTGAGAGATCAGGCAGAGCGCCCCCTGTGCCGTGAGGTGACAGCTGCAGTGTACGAAACATGGCTGCAAATATCTCCTGATCCTCTGCTCTGCTGAGAAAGGTCTGCTGCTCCGAGGAGAGAGCCGACGTCTGAGTTCCCAGGTGACAGGGGAAATCCTCACATCACACCAGTGCAGGCAGTGCAAAGTGTGAGAGATCAGGTAGAGCGCCCCCTGTGCTGTGAGGTGACAGTTTCAGTGTACGAAACATGGCTGCAAATATCTCCTGATCCTCTGCTCTGCTGAGAAAGGTCTGCTGCTCCGAGGAGAGAGCCGACGTCTGAGTTCCCAGGTGACAGGGGAAATCCTCACATCACACCACTGCAGGCAGTGGAAAGTGTGAGAGATCAGGCAGAGCGCCCCCTGTGCCGTGAGGTGACAGCTGCAGTGTACGAAACATGGCTGCAAATATCTCCTGATCCTCTGCTCTGCTGAGAAAGGTCTGCTGCTCCGAGGAGAGCGCCGACGCCTGAGCTCCCAGGTGACAGGGGAAATCCTCACATCACACCACTGCAGGCAGTGGAAAGTGTGAGAGATCAGGCAGAGCGCCCCTGTGCCGTGAGGTGACAGCTGCAGTGTACGAAACATGGCTGCAAATATCTCCTGATCCTCTGCTCTGCTGAGAAAGGTCTGCTCTGAGGAGAGCGCCGACGCCTGAGCTCCCAGGTGACAGGGGAAATTCTCACATCACACCACTGCAGGCAGTGGAAAGTGTGAGAGATCAGGCAGAGCGCCCCCTGTGCTGTGAGGTGACAGCTTCAGTGTATGAAACATGGCTGCAAATATCTCCTGATCCTCTGCTCTGCTGACAAAGGTCTGCTGCTCCGAGGAGAGAGCCGACATCTGAGTTCCCAGGTGACAGGGGAAATCCTCACATCACACCACTGCAGGGAGTGGAAAGTGTGAGAGATCAGGCAGAGCGCCCCCTGTGCCTGAGGTGACAGCTGCAGTGTACGAAACATGGCTGCAAATATCTCCTGATCCTCTGCTCTGCTGAGAAAGGTCTGCTGCTCCGAGGAGAGCGCCGACGCCTGAGCTCCCAGGTGACGGGGAAATCCTCACATCACACCACTGCAGGGAGTGGAAAGTGTGAGAGATCAGGCAGAGCGCCCCCTGTGCCGTGAGGTGACAGCTGCAGTGTAGAAACATGGCTGCAAATATCTCCTGACCCTCTGCTCTGCTGAGAAAGGTCTGCTGCTCCGAGGAGAGCGCCGAGCCTGAGCTCCCGGGTGACAGGGAAATCCTCACATCACACCAGTGCAGGGAGTGGAAAGTGTGAGAGATCAGGCAGAGCGCCCCCTGTGCCGTGAGGTGACAGCTGCAGTGTATGAAACATGGCTGCAAATATCTCCTGATCCTCTGCTCTGCTGAGAAAGGTCTGCTGCTCGAGGAGACGCCGACCTGAGCTCCCAGGTGACAGGGAAATCCTCACATCACACCACTGCAGGGAGTGGAAAGTGTGAGAGATCAGGCTGAGCGCCCCCTGTGCCGTGAGGTGACAGCTGCAGTGTACGAAACATGGCTGCAAATATCTCCTCACCCTCTGCTCTGCTGAGAAAGGTCTGCTGCTCCGAGAGAGCGCCGACGCCTGAGCTCCCAGGTGACAGGGAAATCCTCACATCCACACACTGCAGGGATGGAAAGTGTGAGAGATCAGGCAGAGCGCCCCCTTGCCTGAGGTGACAGCTGCAGTGTATGAAACATGGCTGCAAATATCTCCTGATCCTCTCTGCTCTGCTGAGAAAGGTCTGCTGCTCCGAGGAGAGCGCCGACGCCTGAGCTCCCAGGTGACGGGAAATCCTCACATCACACCATGCAGGGAGTGGAAAGTGTGAGAGATCAGGCAGAGCGCCCCTGTGCCGTGAGGTGACAGCTGCAGTGTACGAAACATGGCTGCAAATATCTCCTGATCCTCTGACTCTGCTGAGAAAGGTCTGCTGCTCCGAGGAGAGCGCCGACGCCTGAGCTCCCAGGTGACAGGGGAAATCCTCACATCACACCACTGCAGGGAGTGGAAAGTGTGAGAGATCAGGCAGCGCCCCCTGTGCCGTGAGGTGACAGCTGCAGTGTAGAAACATGGCTGCAAATATTTCCTGATCCTCTGCTCTGCTGAGAAAGGTCTGCTGCTCCGAGGAGAGCGCCGACGCCTGAGCTCCCAGGTGACAGGGAAATCCTCACATCGCACCAGTGCAGGGAGTGGAAAGTGTGAGAGATCAGGCAGAGCGCCCCCTGTGCCGTGAGGGACAGCTGCAGTGTGCGAACATGGCTGCAAATATCTCCTCACCCTCTGCTCTGCTGAGAAAGGTCTGCTGCTCCAGGAGAGCGCCGACGCCTGAGCTCCCAGGTGACAGGGGAAATCCTCACATCACACCACTGCAGGGAATGGAAAGTGTGAGAGATCAGGTAGAGCGCCCCCTGTGCCTGAGGTGACAGCTGCAGTGTATGAAACATGGCTGCAAATATCTCTGACCCTCGCTCTGCTGAGAAAGGTCTGCTGATCCGAGGAGAGCCCGACGTCTGAGCTCCCAGGTGACGGGAAATCCTCACATCACACCATGCAGGGAGTGGAAAGTGTGAGAGATCAGCAGAGCGCCCCCTGTGCCGTGAGGTGACAGCTGCACTGTATGAAACATGGCTGCAAATATCTCCTGACCCTCTGCTCTGCTGAGAAAGGTCTGCTGCTCCGAGGAGAGCGCCGACGCTGAGCTCCCAGGTGACGGGAAATCCTCACATCACACCAGTGCAGAGAGTGGAAAGTGTGAGAGATCAGGCAGAGCGCCCCCTGTGCCGTGAGGTGACAGCTGCAGTGTATGAAACATGGCTGCAAATATCTCCTGATCCTCTGCTCTGCTGAGAAAGGTCTGCTGCTCCGAGGAGAGCGCGACCCTGAGCTCCCAGGTGACAGGGGAAATCCTCACATCACACCACTGCAGGGAGTGGAAAGTGTGAGAGATCAGGCAGAGCGCCCCCTGTGCCGTGAGGTGACAGCTGCAGTGTAGAAACATGGCTTGCAAATATCTCCTGACCCTCTGCTCTGCTGAGAAAGGTCTGCTGCTCCGAGGAGAGCGCCGACGCCTGAGCTCCCAGGTGACAGGGAAATCCTCACATCACACCACTGCAGGGAGTGGAAAGTGTGAGAGATCAGGCAGAGCGCCCCCTGTGCCGTGAGTGACAGCTGCAGTGTATGAAACATGGCTGCAAATATCTCTGACCCTCTGCTCTGCTGAGAAAGGTCTGCTGCACCAGGAGAGCGCCGACCTGAGCTCCCAGGTGACAAATCCTCACATCACACCACTGCAGGGAGTGGAAAGTGTGAGAGATCAGGCAGAGCGCCCCCTGTCCGTGAGGTGACAGCTGCAGTGTATGAAACATGGCTGCAAATATCTCTGATCCTCTGCTCTGCTGAGAAAGGTCTGCTGCTCCGAGGAGAGCGCCGACGCCTGAGCTCCCAGTGACAGGGAAATCCTCACATCACACCACTGCAGGAGTGGAAAGTGTGAGAGATCAGGCAGAGCGCCCCCTGTGCCGTGAGGTGACAGTGCAGTGTACGAAACATGGCTGCAAATATCTCCTGACCCTCTGCTCTGCTGAAAAGGTCTGCGCTCCGAGGAGAGCGCCGACGCCTGAGCTCCCAGTGACAGAGGAAATCCTCACATCACACCACTGCAGGAGTGGAAAGTGTGAGAGATCAGGCAGAGCGCCCCCTGTGCCGTGAGGTGACAGCTGCAGTGTAGAAACATGGCTGCAAATATCTCCTGACCCTCTGCTCTGCTGAAAAGGTCTGCTGCTCCGAGGAGGCGCCGACGCCTGAGCTCCCAGGTGACAGGGAAATCCTCACATCCACCACTGCAGGGAGTGGAAAGTGTGAGAGATCAGGCAGAGCGCCCCCTGTGCCGTGAGGTGACAGCTGCAGTGTATGAAACATGGCTGCAATATCTCCTGACCCTCTGCTCTGCTTAGAAAGGTCTGCTGCTCCGAGGAGAGCGCCGACGTCTGAGCTCCCAGGTGACAGGGGAAATCCTCACATCACACCACTGCAGGGAGTGGAAAGTGTGAGAGATCAGGCAGAGCGCCCCCTGTGCCGTGAGGTGACAGTTGCAGTGTACGAAACATGGCTGCAAATATCTCCTGACCCTCTGCTCTGCTGATAAAGGTCTCCTCCAAGGAGGGCGCCGACGCCTGAGCTCCCAGGTGACAGGGGAAATCCTCACATCACACCACTGCAGGGAGTGGAAAGTGTGAGAAATCAGGCAGAGCACCCCCTGTGCCGTGAGGTGACAGCTGCAGTGTATGAAACATGGCTGCAAATATCTCCTGATCCTCTACTCTGCTGAGAAAGGTCTGCTGCTCCGAGGAGAGCGCCGACGTCTGAGCTCCCAGGTGACAGGGGAAATCCTCACATCACACCACTGCAGGGAGTGGAAAGTGTGAGAGATCAGGCAGAGCGCCCCCTGTGCCGTGAGGTGACAGCTGCAGTGTATGAAACATGGCTGCAAATATCATTTGATCCTCTACTCTGCTGAGAAAGGTCTGCTGCTCCGAGGAGAGCGCCGAAGCCTGAGCTCCCAGGTGACAGCGGAAATCCTCACATCACACCAGTGCAGGGAGTGGAAAGTATGAGAGATTTAGATGAGTGCCCCCACATGCACCGAGGTGATGGCTCCAGCAGGCAGATTATGGCAGGGAATGTGTCCTGACCCTATGCCCTGAACTTTCTATGACCCGCTGGAAGTGCAGAATGGAGTGTGAACGATCCCCTAAATATATGGTCACGGCAAGAACTGGGCCCCGTATACAAAGACGTGGCAGGGACAGGGCCCCGTATGCAGGGACGCGGCAGGGCTCTGCTATTGACCTGATCTGTAGGAAATTTCCTCTTGTCTGGCGATTTCTTGCGGTTCTGGGGTGGATCAAGACTATAATCACCATCATCTTCATCATTACCAGTGTCACCACCATCCTCCCCACAGAGGAGTCTGCCCGTGCACTCAGCACTTGTGATCTTTGCGCAGGTTGTTTGGCGTCACTGGGAATTGTGCGGCGTGCAGTAAGCTGATCCCGGCCTTCGAGATGGTGATGCGCGCAAAGGACAACGTCTACCACCTGGACTGCTTCGCCTGCCAGTTGTGCAACCAGAGGTGGGTGGAGCCTGCACTGCTGGGACACGCCCCTCTCAGGTATCCAGAAGGGGGCTACACATTACATCATGGGGGGCTACACAAACCTACACGAGAGGAAGTACTGAGCAGATAAGGTGAAATTCAATAATATTTATCAGTACAAATATACAAAATAAATAAAAAGCAAAAAGGTTTTACAAAATACTATTAACGAGCTGCAAGGTATGTAAGTGTCAGGAAGGCATCCATCATGTGATTAACCTGTAGAAATGCATAGAATCCACAGCTACCTATAATACCTGTATAAACGCCATCCGATAATGGGCAATACCCACAGGATTAGCACACAGCGTGCAGAGCATGAAATGCAGTGCAGTCACCACCGACTGGTCGTTTGAGAATAAATACATCTTGATGGAATGTTTCTAAGAAATACAAAAACCAACACCGAGCATAAAACAGAAAAGTACATAAAACAGGATCGGGCCGATCTGGGTAAACAACCTGTAGGACGTAGAGAGGACCCCGACGCGCGTTTCGCATTAACTTCTTCCAAATGGGAGAGAGAGTAAATGCCAGAGAAGACCACAACTATTTATGGTGGAACTTGCCAATTGTGGCACAGAAGCGGTGCTCACTTCTCGGATTAGCAGCACAGATGTCTGGGGTCCGGTGTCTTACGTCACCAGTACATGTCTCCATCGGACATTATAAGAGCAAGGAGAGGGAGGCCAGAGAGATGTGTCACGATGGACACGCGGTGCCAAGTGATCAAGGTAAGTGCACACCGCACTTACCGTAATAAACCAGTGCTCAGTACAAGAAGCAGTGACGTCCAATCTTGTGATGCAAGGAGAGAGGTAACAAAGCAGAGGGAAGGTAGTGGAATGGGGAATCAAAAATCAGACACACAGGAAGCAACAATGTGGTAAGGGGTGTGAGTGCAGCGGTGTCCACAATGTGCAGTGATGAGGCAGTGACCCAGGAAAAGTTCAACGTAAACGTGCTTTAATGTCCCAATTCACAATATACACTGCACACAGTATCCCCGGATCACAGCCGGTAAACAAAACAGTCCTTGTCCATAGGCGACTGCACCCCCGTGTACGCTGAGGGGTGCCAGGCTTGATGGCTCCGCTGGACTCTGTGTTTCTTCACACAGGTAGTGCTCTGCACGCTTGGAAAAAAACAAAACTGACACATCCAAACCCTTTACTGCAGGGTTTTTAACTGGAATCTGTGGCCATGGGCCTCATGGAAAACCCGGGCCGGGAAGGAAACGGACCGCCCCGCTACATTCCTGTAGTCTGTTTCAAAAATAAAAGCCCATGGCCGGTTTTTATAATCTGCCTTGGACAAATAGCTTGCCCAAGACCAACACTTACTTTTATTCTGCACTGCAATCCCGCTGCATTAATACGCTTCTGTGAACATCCTGGGGGACACATAGTGACTCTCGCATATAACATCGGTCACTGCCTCACATACCCTTCCCCTCTGTTCAAACTTGTGAGGTTGAACATTTGTTACCATACAAGAGGCCTGTGACAGGGCATCCGCCTTTCCCTGTGACTTCCTCTCCTTTTGTTCCACGGTAAAATTTAAATTTTGCAAAGACAGCAACCATCGGGTGACCCGAGCATTCCTCTCCTTGGCATTCCTCATCCAGAGCAAGAGGCGAATGATCAGTCATCAAGCGAAGTGGTCGACCGAGCAAATAATAGCGTAGGGACTCCAAGGCCTACTTAATGGCCATGCACTCCTCCACTACACTATAATTTTTCTCTGCCAGGGCAAGTTTCCTACTTAGATAGGTGACTGGATGTGTCATGTGTGCATCGCCACGAAGATCGTCGCGGTTGCACATTCTGACTTCTCACAGCTGAGTTGCTGTTTCTTTGTGTTTGGCAGTTAGGGAGTTAATTCTGTCTGTGCTCAGTTCTGGGACTGGGTGCAGTTTCTCCCGGCTGCAATTAATTATTTGTTGATTGGTTTCCTTTAAATCTCTGGTTGTCTGTGTTGGGAGTTGCCAGTGAAATTCTTCATGCAGACCACAGATAGGATTGTATCTGTATAGACTTAAGTTAAAGAGCTCCTTAGTTGTTTTAAGCTCACCTTGCTTAGAGTTTAATATCCCAGATCATTTATGTTCCTTCTGTGTTTGAGTGTGTATGCAAGTCTGTGTTTTCTCCAGTCTGTCTATATGTCTAATCTGTGCATTTAGCAGAGATCAGCCCATATTCCTTTGGTGGTAATCAGAATCCTTCTTAGGACTGATTACAGGGTTCAGGGACTGATAGGAGACAGGGTTAGGCTGGAGACTTGGACCTCTGAACCATTATCAGTACCTCCAAGGTGAGGGATTAGTTAGGACCCCAGTTTAGGGTCAGGTTAGACCCCCGGTCCTCTTCTTTCCTGTGACAGTGTATCAAGTCCTCAAGATTTATCCTGAGTTCAACGGATATCGTGTCAGGTAAATCTATTCTTTATTTACATGCTGATGTTGCTAATCTATATGTTGTATAGAGTGTTGTTCTTTTAAGAATAGTTTACTGACATCGTACACATATCATAAGACCGCGTGACATTATGCTCTTCTCCATCCACCTCCTGTGACAGGACCGCTTCAAGGCCCACGTTAGAGGCATCTGTCTGTACAATGAGGCATTTCTGGAAGTTCAGGCTAATGAGGATGGGCTGTCTGCACAGCGCCACTTTCATGGATTGGTACACTTCCTCCGCCTGGGGGTTCCACCAAACCATGACCGACTTCTTTCCCTTGAGGAGATCGGTAAGGGGTGTTGTTTTCCCCGAAAAAATTAGGTATAAACCTCCGGTAGTACCCAACGATTCTGAGGAACGCTCTACATATTGTCTTGTTTTGAGACAAAGAGAGATCAGCCCAGAAGAAGCTTTATAAAAGGAGCATGGAGAAGGTTATGCCCACAGTCGGTGGATGGCTAAGACTAATTTGGTGGATGGGTAGGTCTACACTCAGTGGATGGCTAAATCTACTCTTGTTGGACTTGTTGCCTATACTTGATGGATGGATAGGTCTATGCCAGATGGATGGCTGGGTCTGTGCCAGATGGATGGCTGTTTCTGCACCAGATGGATGGCTGGGTCTGTGCCAGTTGAACAGCTGGGTCTGCACTCAGTAAGGAAATTATATCTATACTAGCTGGACAGCTTGATGTACGCTCGATGGATGGCTAGTTCTATGCTCCGTGGACAGCTATTTCTACACTCAGTAGATGGCAAAGTGTACGGCTGGTAGGCAGCTAGGTCTACGCTTGGTAGATGGCTGGGTCTATGCTTAGTTAGCGGCTAGGTCTATGCTTGGTAACAATGCTCTACTCTCGGTGGACAGCTGGATCTACGTTCGTTCGATGGCAAAGTCTAAGCTCATTGGATAGCTAGGTCTACACTCAATGGATGGCTATGTCTACACTTGGTAGATGGCAAACTCTACACCGGTTAGGCGGCTTAGGTTATGCTGTTTGGATGGCTGGATCTATGGTTGGTAGACGGCTGGGTCTATGCTTGGTGGATGGCTGGGTCTATGCTTGGTGGATGCTGGGTCTATGCATGGTAGATGGCTGGGTCTATGCTTGGTGGATGGCTGGGTCTATGCTTGGTGGATGGCTGGATCTATGGTTGGTAGATGGCTGGATCTATGGTTGGTGGATGGCTGGGTCTATGCTTGGTAGATGGCTGGGTCTATGCTTGGTAGATGGATGGGTCTATGCTTGGTAGATGGCTGGGTCTATGCTTGGTAGATGGCTGGGTCTATGCTTGGTTGATGACTGGGTCTATGCTTGGTAGATGGCTGGGTCTATGCTTGGATGGCTGGGTCTATGCTTGGTGGATGGCTGGGTCTATGCTTGGTAGATGGCTGGATCTATGCTTGGTGGATGGCTGGGTCTATGCTTGGTAGATGGCTGGGTCGATGCTTGGTAGATGGCTGGGTCTATGCTTGGTAGATGGCTGGGTCTATGCTTATTGAGCAGCAAGGTCTACACTCTGTGGACAAATATGTCTGTGCTCGGTAGATGCTCAAAAACCCTATAAAAAATGGAGAGCTCTTGTTTTTAAAAACATAAAAAACAATACAATAATCTTTATTACATAAAATAACAATTAAACATAAGGGTTGTGAGGTTGTGAGGTTCCTTGAAAGAAGACACATAAGGTCAATGCCATGGCCTGCAAATAGTCCGGATCTCAATCCAACGGAAAATCTTTGGTGGAAGTTGAAGAAAATGGTCGATGACAAGGCTCCAACCTGCAAAGCTGATCTGGCAACAGCAATCAGAGAAAGTTGGAGGCAGATTGATGAAGAGTCCTGTGTGACACTCATTAGGTCCAGGCCTCAGAGACTGCAAGCTGCTGTAAAAGCCAGAGGTGGCGCAACAAAATACTAGTGATGTGTTGGAGGGTTTATTGTTTGTTTTTCATGATTCCATAATTTTCCCCTATGCTTGGTTATAAAAAATAACCATTACTGACGACCACATTATTTGATCTTGATTTCTTTTAGTGTTTCTTAAAGCCAGAAAGTTGCCATCTGAAATGACTTCAGTTTTGTGCCATGTCTGTGATAAACAACTGAATGAACCTCCTCCAAGGCCGGTGACTCCATCATTTTTGCCAGGGGTTGTATTGTGGTGTAATCACACGTCCTATAAAGAGCAGAGCGTCCTATAAAGAGCGGAGCCGTATATCGCTGTAAAGGAAACGTCAGACATATTGGCCACCGCTCAGTCCTGGCTCTCCGCACGCTGAGACCCCTTACCACACGCGGAGACCCCTCACCGCACGCGGAGACCCCTCACCACACGCGGAGACCCCTCATTGCGTGTCATTTTCCTCCCTGGTGGTGACATTGTGTATCGGCCCTCGTGCCATAATGATGGAGATTATCGAGATCCTCACAGGATCACAGCCTGGATGTCTCACAGAAACCAAGGGTTAATGGATCCCCTGTCAGTTTACACTGGATCCCGTCACTACATGGCATTCTTGTGACTTGTGTGAATATTCGTGTCGTCCTAATAAATTTGGCCCCAAATACACTACCGTTCCTAATTTTGGGGTCACCCAGACAGTTTTGTGTTTCCATGGAAACTCATACTTTTATTAATCAGATGAGTGTAAAATCTCGTCCGGACGTTGACGAGGCTCGAAGGAAAGATTTTTATTTGAAATAATGATTGTCTCCTTCAGACTTTGCTTTCGTCAGTGAATGCTCCTTTGCAGCAGTTGCAGCATTGCAGACCTTTGGCATTCTGGCAGTTAATTTTCTGAGGTAATCTGGAGACATTTCACCCCGTGCGTCCAGAAGCCCCTCCCACTTGTCGGTTTGGCTTAATGGGCACTTTTTGGTACCATACGGTCAAGCTGCTCCCACAACAGCTCAGTGGGGTTGAGATCTGGTGACTGCGCTGGCCTCTCCATTACAGATAGGATACAGCTGCCGGCTTCTTCCTACGTAGTTCTTGTATAATTTGGAGGTCGCTTTGGGTCATTGTCCTGTTGTAGGATGAAATTGGCTCCAATCAAGTGCTATACACAGGGTATGGCATGGCGCTGCAAAATGGAGTGATAGCCTTCCTTATTCAAAATCCCTTTCACCTTGTCCAAATCTCCCACTTTCCCAGCACCAAAGCAACCCCAGACCATCACATTGCCTCTACCATGCTTGACAGATGGCGTCAGGCACTCTTCCAGCATCTTTTCTGTTGTTCTGCGTCTCACAAATGTTCTTCTGTCTGATCCAAAGACCTCAACCTTGGATTCGTCTGTCCATAACACTTCATTCCAATCTTCCTCTGTCCAATGTCTGTGTTCTTTGGCCCATATTAATCTTTTCCTTTTATTGGCCAGTCTCAGATATGGCTTTTTCTTTGCCACTCTGCCCTGAAGGCCGGCATCCCGGAGTCCCCTCTTCACTGTAGACGTTGACACTGGCGTTTTGCGTGTACTATTTAATGAAGCTGCCAGTTGAGGACCTGTGAGGCGTCGATTTCTCAAACTACAGACTCTAATGTACTTGTCTTGTTGCTCAGTTGTGCAGCGCGCCCTCCCACTTGTCTTTCTTCTCTGGTTAGAGCTTGTTTGTGCACTCCTCTGAAGGGAGTACTACACACCGTTGTAGGAAATCTTCAGTTTCTTGGCAATTTCTCACATGGAATTGCCTTCATTTCTAAGAACAAGAATAGACTGTCAAGTTTCACATGAAAGTTCTTTTTTTCTGGCCATTTTGAGAGTTTAATGGAACAAACAAATGTAATGTTCCAGATTCTCAACAAGCTCAAAGGAAGGTCAGGTTTATAGCTTCTCTAATCAGCCAAACAGTTTTCAG